>JABCKH010007673.1:0-50568 GCA_018851285.1 Lyophyllum semitale | reverse complement strand
ACCACGACTCAGGCAGCGTTGCCTGTCACTGTTCCCGCCTTTTGTAGTTTCCATTTCAAGTAGATTGGATGTTATTATAGTCAGTATAATGGCATTTTCTTTCTAAATAATGAATTTTTTTCGCAGCCTGCCTTATGTGGTGACATTGCAAATGTCAGGGAATATATCTTTGGGAAATTTGACCTTTGAAACGCTTGAGAAGGTTCAATTTTAGTGACCTCCATATTTTTTTTTTGGCCTCGCCAACTGGACTAACTAACCAACCCCGGGTGTCGGAGTTTAAATCCGGCACCCCCTTGAGCTGAGTATGATATATTCTCCACTTGTCCTCCACTGTTGTCTATTCGTTGTCGCAAAGGACACTCACCCGCCCTATATCGCCGTCAGTAATTACAGATTCTATCTTTGTCCACTACTGCCCCTCATACACAGCCAACGGCTTGTCCATGTACCGTATACACATTGAGAATTTTCATGTTCTGCACACGGTCCGACCATGTACTGCGTATGAAATTTTCATGCTCCGCACAAGAATCCAGCACACGTGCAATGCCCATGGTTACCCGTCCGTACGACGACCATGGACAAGGGCCATGGTCTGCGCGTCGCCAGTTTCATGGTCTGCTTGTGAGCCAGTATCTTATCGCAACGCTTAGATAGTGGGACCCGAACAACATGCCAAATGTCTCAGTTCAGGGCTTCAGAACGTCGGTGTTCCCTCACATTTGACTGACAGGTTGACTGAGCTTATGACAGACTTTGTCTATAATCGTTCGACACAGCGATATACATGCTCCGTTTGTGATGATTCTCGCCCCACGAAGAGGAGTAATGCCATAGAACATGAGCTGACAGAGAAACATACCCAAGCTGTGAATTCATACATCCACCAGATGGATCCATGGTAGTGGAGACTGCAGTAGCAAAAGAGATAGCTAGGACGACTTAGGTCGCGAAGTTACTTCAACGACTTGCGCGCTTTCTGTCACAGCTGGTCACAGAGCCATAACAGCAACTTTGGACTTGTCATTTTTTCTCGTCTCCCGCTCCCGCTCATTTTCTTTTGACGCTTCTCGTTCTTTTCTTCACTCGTTTTACCCTCAAGAACACTTTCATTACCACTTTCCCTTCATTCTTTATCATGGAACTCTTCGGTATGATGAATCCTACTGGCAGAAACCGGCCCACCTCACCTCAATATCCTAATTCCAATTCGACTTTTACACCAACTTGCGGCGGCTACAACACTTCTTACCACGAAAGAACCCCTCTCGGCAATAGGACTCCTACAGCTGTGATCACGAATAGAGGAGGGAATGCGACTCTACAGGGCAATATTCACATCAATGCGCTGACCTATAATAGCCATAACCAAGAAAACATTCCATTCCCTGGCAGTGTCTCGATGTCGCGAGCAAACAAGCGAGTTCGTGGCAACGATGACTTTGGAGACGAGTACGACTTGCGCCAGCGTGGTGTCGCAGCAATGTCGCCAATCCAAGCAAGTGCCGGTGCCCGTGATTCTGGTCTAGGCATACCAACGGATGTTGTCCTTGGTCTTGCTCAACAATGTGGGTTGGATGAAGCTAGGCAACAATTAATCTTCTCGTTTCATCGTGTAAGTCTTACTTATTCTTTCCTATCACATCAGTTGTATGACTTCCTCACTCTCCCTTGTAGGCTTGTAGCACATTGAATGATGCAGACGGAATGACACGCCTAATGTCATATGCCGTACAACTGCAATCTCTCCAAGCCATACTCTCCATGTCTACAAGTATCCAAGGACTTTCCAGCAAGCTGGATGTCGCGGTAACTACAGCAAAGAAAACTTATGAGCCGAGCAAGGCTGTCCTGGTACGTGCCACTGTTTTAATTCAATACTAAGTGCAGTATTGATTCACTGCGATTGAATTGCAGGACCGTCTGGATGTGCTGGCAAAGCTATCAGTTATCCAAGATGATCGCCGAGTGTTCTCGACTATTGCGGCTGATGCGACAGTGAGTACTGCTTGCACGTTGTTGGTCTGACATAAATTTTCATTCACAGACCCGGCTCCTGGCTGAGGCAGAGAGCCTCGGAATCACTGATGTGTTAACGGTTAAACAACACAAGACCAAGATCACCTCGCTCATCAAGAAACGAGCGAATACTGCCCGAAGCAGCTTACGTCGATATGTGAGCACATCAGCCATCTCTTCGTATTACCAACTCATCAATATCAACAGGTGCTATCGTCTACAGTTGCCAGTGGTCCAACAAGATTGACCCTCGATCAATTCTGTCTCAACGTATTTGAGAGATATGATGGCGTCACACCCCTCCCTCTCAAGAAAGCCTTCATTGCGCAGATGGCACGGCTGGTATAATGCTTTTTTCTATCAAACTCTAGTCTTGTACTCACATATTGTCTTCTAGCGTGCATATTGCCTCGAATCTCAGGCAAAGGCATCCGGCGAACCATCCATTTTTGATCCCGACCTTGATGACGATATCGAGCCTGATGCATCGGAACCTGTTATACCACCGACTGGCAAGGAGAACGACAAAGAGGATGACAAGATCACTGATACATTCTGGAAAGCTTTCGAGGGCTTCATGAAGAAGAATAAAGCTGCACATCTCGCAACTGATGGAAATTTCAGCCCGTGAGTTTAACTGTTATCGCTAGTTCCCTTGTTCCTCACATGTGCTCTCCAGCTATGTTCAGCGCCTCGTAGACAACGATAACAAACATTTCAACCCCCCACCTGTAGTGAGCGGCAGCTACGAAATGTCACCATTCTCGAATCAAGGCAGGGGCACTCAGCCGGCGCAATCTGAAGCATTAAACTCGTTCCTCAATCATCTATCGTAAACCTTCTCCATTGTCCTTACCCACTGCTATCCACACTGCTCTGCCTGATGTTTCCCTTGCATATTCTCTGCTTCTCTGTTGATGATGACCTTCTATGGCCTTTGTTTATGACGACGTACTATATGACATATTCCCCCTCTAGTGACATATCATCCTCCCCACTTAATATCCCACATCTGTGATACCTCTACTATACCACCTCTCCGATATTGTATGACTGCTGTTGCGTGCAATGGAATAATGTTTTTCAAAACAAGAATGATTTTATTTTTCCCATTCTGAGCAGGCAGGGTCCTGCTTCTTGCCGAAATTACCTTAGCCGATGCATGGACTGCTCATAGACAAGTGATCATGGACGGAACATGTGGGCTGGATTGATACGCAGACCATGATCTACTCATGAATTGATCGCAAACAAACCACGTTCGGAACACGGGCCCACACATACGCAACGCATGCGCATTCCACTGGCTGTGTACCCGCCATCCTTAGCGTAACATGCCATCAATCCACATCAAACTGCGGCTCTATCGTTCGGGGATATGACATTCGGACTCCTGAGTCCTTATAAACCCTGGTAACCCCAGTTCGCCCGCCTTGCACGACGATGGCGTCTAGCTGAAGATGGATGGCCCAAGCAAGAGAGGAAACTAGCAGTCAATCCTACACAAGAGGCTGTGCTTTCCACATCTTTCGTCTCAGTCGCATCCAATGATCCATGATGCGCTTTCTCTTCGGCTGGCAACGGACGCAGATAGCCGATTAGTATATATACTGCCAGTTTTCCTATGCGTTTCGCCACCGGTCAGGCACCTGGTCAAGTTCATCCACTACTTGCACGCTTGCGTGTTGTGTTGTCATTTTTGCCATGCATATGATCATCACATTCATCGTTATTTCGCTGGCGCTTGGAAGCCTTGCGGGAAACGTGCAAGAACGGTCTTTTCGTGTTCGCAGGAGGCATCACCAACGTGTTGCTCGAGCACCGAACAACAGTACGAGGACTTTTAAGTTGGAGGACATGTATCAAGGGGATAGCTTCTTAAAGTGCGTTCTCCATTTCTGCTTTCCTGCTTCGCGTATTCAGTTAAATTTCTTAGCGACTGGGATTACATGCAGGGAGCAGATCCCACTCGTGGAAGCGTCAACTACCAGAGCAGAGCGGATGCTATCGCTAAACATCTTGCTTATGTCCAGGACGACGGTACTACCGTTTTGGCTGTTGATGATACCACCTGGTTGCCCGAGGGAGCCAAACGTGACTCGTCAGTATCTATCGCCCTCCCTATCGACCCTTGTTTGACACCCACATCTTTTAGGCTTCGTATTAGCTCAAAGAAGAAATACAACAGCGGCTTGTTCATCGCCGATTTCTTTGCAATGCCTCATGGATGTAGCGTGTGGCCCGCCTACTGGTCGGTCGGTCCCGGATGGCCCAATGGCGGTAAGCCACTCTACCTGCGCATCACTGCTATATCATCTCATGGCGTTTTGTAGGAGAAATTGATATCTTGGAAGGCGTTCATGAGCAACCAGCGAATCAATATACCCTCCATACGGGACCAGGGTGTACTCTCACGACAGAAAGCGTCCCGGTATCGGGAAGAGTTGCCAGTCAACAATGTGCCACCATCAATGGCGACAATACTGGTTGTGCCTTCGTAGATCCTGATTCCAGGAGCTACGGTAAAGGTTTCAACCTCATTGCTGGCGGTGTTTTCGCCCATCTCTGGGATAGTACTGGGATCAAGATGTGGCACTTTCCACGGACAGAAATTCCAGCCGACATCATAGCGAAGAATCCTGATCCGTCGAAATGGAAGGATCCCGTTGCCTACTGGTCGGCTTCCTCCTGTGATATGGCGTCACATTTCTATGAACATTCGCTCGTGTTGGATACGACGCTTTGCGGAGACTGGGCCGCGCCCACGTATCAGGGCGCAGGTTGCCCTGGTACATGTGCTCAAGCGGTTACGGACCCCACAAATTATGCTTGTGCGTCCTCCTCTCATTGGCTAAACCGCTCTCTCATTTTAAAATTCCTACAGTCGCCAAGTGGAAGCTTAACTACATCGCGGTCTACCAGTAGACTCTCCAAGCTGGACACACTTTAGTCTGACTAGCATGCTTGCGGCCTGGCACATCTCGGCAGCCATCACGCTCATGGCTCCTACGAGCCTCAATTCTGCTTTCAGAGTATGAAGGCTCTGCCTACAACCCTGGAGAAGGGTAGCCGGGTATGGGCGCATATCTTCGGTGTGCCGCAACTGCTTGGTGAACGTACTCCCTACTATCCGACGTGGTCCATCCCTCTACACTCGTTTTGACTCGGGAGCCTATAATCCAATTGGTTTTGTCATCCATGACCCTCGATCATCGAAGTGTCTTCTACAGCATTGACACATGAGATGAACGCCCTATGTGCATGCAATGAGCTCTCGGTACGAAATGAATGAACATTTGCTGTGCAGCCAAGTGATCCAGCTGTGACAAGGTGAAAGCCATGAGAAGAGGACTCCCACTCTGCTAACGTTATAGTCTTGTTCTTGTCGACGGGAGCAACTGATATGGGATGCGCTAGCTTCAATGGAGTGAGCGCCTCTGGCATACAATCACATAGACAATGACGTTGGCTCCTCACAGCCACCCACGGAAAACAAGGCCGGCGTAACAAAGGAACGGCGACTTTGTTATCAAATGCGGTAAAGGAACAAAGGCAATCGACTTTGCCTGTGGCCTTAAGGTCTCCAACATTGACATTCATGGAACCTATCCCACAGGTGTGGCTATAAAGCCTGAGTGGAGCAACTCCGGAGTTGCATTCTCGGTCTGGCCCCTCATTAGCTTTCGTCATGTTTTTTCTAGTCACGTTCTTTCTCTTCTCTTTCTGTCTATGCACTGTTGCAGGCAACATCGAAACAATCTCATACAATGGATCCGTCTGGAGAAACGGGGTCCTCCAAAATCGCAATAACAACCCCTGCAAGACTTTCACTTTGACGGATATGTATACAGGGACCGGTTTTTTGAAGTAAGTTCCCTTTGGCTCATTTGTGCTTTGAACTGACGGGTCTGTCCTTTAGTGGCTGGAATTTTTTTACGGACGCGGACCCCACTCACGGAAGTGTCAAATATCAAAGCAAAGCAGATGCTATGGCCAAGGGCCTAGCCTTTGTTCAGAACGATGGGACCACGGTCCTCGCTGTGGACGACACGACGTTCTTACCGATCGGTGCTAAACGTGATTCGTAAGTGATGCAACTTCGTCATGGAGGATCGCCGGTTCATATGTATGTTTCAGTGTACGGATTAGCACCAAGAAGACCTACAACGGTGGACTCTTTATTGCCGACATCTTCGCGATGCCACATGGCTGCAGCGTCTGGCCTGCGTACTGGTAAAGCTTTTGGTTGCGTGGTCTGGTCTGTGCTCATATAACTACCAGGTCGGTTGGCCCCAACTGGCCCCGGGCGGGGGAAATTGATATTCTCGAAGGCGTCCACGACCAGCCAACCAACCAATACACCCTCCACACGTCCGCTGGTTGTACTATGTCCACGGGCAACACCGGGGTCACCAGCAAAGTGCTGACTAAGCAATGCGCGAGTAGCCCTAGCTCTAACGCGGGCTGCGGCTTTCTCGATACTGATATGAGGACATATGGGAGGGGCTTCAACATCGTCGGTGGGGGTGTATATGCTCATCTCTGGAATAACGATGGTATCAAGATCTGGCACTTTGCAAGGAACGAAATCCCGGCGGATATCAAGGACAAAAAACCAAATCCTTCTTCGTGGGGTAACCCCGTCGCCTTCTGGTCCGCTTCCTCCTGCGATATGGCCTCGCACTTCCACGACCACTCGTTGGTCTTGGATACGACCTTGTGTGGCGACTTTGCAGGGCCTACCTTTTCGAAGGCTGGTTGCCCTGGAAGCTGCGCGCAAGCAGTTTCTGATCCGAAGAATTACCGCTGTAAGTCAAATATATCCTTCATTCATGATGATCACAAGCCCTAAACGTAAACAACCTGATATTACAAGTCGCAAAGTGGAAGCTGAACTACATCGCAGTCTATCAATAAGCATTTCCTCTTAGGTCGATGATTAACAATCCCTCACCTCGTTCCTCGGCACATTGATCTTTTTTGTATGATATCACGACTTCCACCAATCACTCTAGTCTGAGTTGAGCCTGAGTCTCTACTCACTAAAACACGTTTCCGGAGATTGGAAACCCGAAAAGCGCAAGCTCCTTGATGCTGATTGTGGGCGGGATACACAGCCCACGCGTGAATGATAACCCCTAGCTTTGATCCGCGCACCTAGCAGAATGTGCCTTGCATGGTTCCGCCGAGTATAAAAGGTAACCCCCTGGATAACGAGCAGGCCATCTTCGTTGACGTTGATCACCCCTTCCTCTGCGTGCAGGCCACAGCTGCGAGCCGGTCCTCGTCCCGTCTTATCAAGAACTGGATTCTTGCAGTCACTATATATCAGTCCCACTATTACAATGTTCAACTTCCCTACCGTATTCCTCGCTGGTCTCTCGATCCTTAGTTTAGTCGGTGGATCCAACGCTGCTGGAGTCCGGACTAATTCTCGGCGGTCTCGTCAAATTGCTCGACAAGCAGGCGGTCAAGGTGGCGCTGGGAAAGTATTCAAACAGGTTGACAAATACGAGGGCAATAGTTTTCTTGAGTAAGCCAGGAGGTTGTTTTTGTGTCTTGAAGTATCCTCCTAACCTATGTTATTTTTAGTGGCTGGAACTTTTTCGACAAGGGCGACCCAACTCACGGATTAGTGAATTACCAGAACGCTGGGAACGCTAAATCGAAAGGCCTTGCGGTCGTGAATAATGGCCAAGTAATTCTTTCCGTGGATGATACCACTCAGCTTCGTCCCGGAGACAAACGCGACTCGTAAGTGCTTTCTGCGAGTTCCAAAAGTAGTGTTAACTCTTGGCATAGAGTGAGGATAAGCACAAAGAAGACATACAACGGAGGCTTGTTCGTCGCCGACTTTGCAGCCATGCCCGTTGGCTGCAGCGTTTGGCCTGCCTGGTGGTCTGTCGGTCCTAACTGGCCTGCAGGAGGTGAGTTTGTATTTTCAGCACTTCCCGTTTGAAGTCCTCAGGATTGTTCAGGCGAGATCGATGTCTTGGAAGGTGTGCATAACCAGGACACGAACCAATACACCCTCCACACTGCAGCCGGTTGCTCCCTTGATAAAACGGTAAAGACCACAGGCAGAGCGCTTGGTACCACATGCGCTAGCAGCGGGTCCGACAACAGCGGATGTGCATTCAAGGATACCGATACCAGGAGCTATGGTCGAGGTTTTAACAACGCCGGAGGTGGCGTGTACGCCCATCTCTGGGACAACACTGGTATTAAGATGTGGCATTTTGCGCGGGACGAGATCCCCAAAGACCTCACCGGCGGAAACCCCGATCCCTCGTCGTGGCCAACGCCAGCTGCGCAGTTCGCGGCGAGTTCTTGCGAGGTCGGAAAACACTTCCATGACCACGTCTTGACAATCGATACCACCCTATGCGGAGATTGGGCTGGTGCCACATATGCAAGCGCTGGCTGCCCAGGAACCTGCGGAGAGGCAGTTGCGGACCCAAAGAACTTCGTCGGTGAGTTCGTTGATGACCTTAATGCAACCAGAGGCTAAGAGATATTGACAGACGCCAAATGGAAAATCAATTATATCGCTGTTTACGAGTGATCTTGAGCTGAGATTGACAAAGTAGTGTATCAACCATAGGGCATGGAAGTTGGTCGATAATTGAAATAAAAACCTGTTTGACAGGGAACGAGGATTGAGCCTGGGAGAAAGTTGTTCTCGAGTAGTAAATCTGCAGAAGCGCTGCTTAGCAGCGCCAGCAAGAGGTGTGTATCATAGAGACGAAGGAATTCGAAACTAATCGAAGTGTAGAAATTCAATAAAAGACTTAATCGGGGAACGCCGAAGGTTTCATTTTGATTGATCCTCTTCCCGGTTCCGCTATCATCATGGATTCCGACCTACGGCCGGTTTCCGACAGCTCACCAGTATGGCCAAGAAGGGCATCGCGGGTACGTTGCGCGTTCTACAGCAATGAACGCCCTTCTTGATCAGACTCGATGATAGGCATGTGCTAGCTGCAGGTTTATCTTTGTTCATCAGTGGTCCAGTGTTCAAATGCTTACAACTCACAAAGACGTGACAAAATACGGTGCGATGGTACAAGGTTCGTCTTTCAGACAGTTACAGGCATCCACAGAACCAATGATGCCCATCAGGCCGTGTGCTGGATGTACCAAGAAGGGGTATAGCGCAGATCAATGTGTGGACGGGTGCGATCCTTGCCGACGGGCGCGCGTGCGGTGCGAAGATGGAAAGCCATGTCAACGGTGCAGGGAAATGCAATTGGAGTGTTCGGAAGAAGCCACGTCGCATGTTCCTCGACAAGACTCGCCAGTGGCGCCGGCTCGGGCTGTGCGTACCAATGCCACTGATCGAGCGAAATTGGCTTGTACCAATTGTCGCAGAGACAACAAGAAGGTAAGCCTCACTCCAGAAACAATTCTACGCTTTAGTCTGATTTTACTCAAGTGTGAAGACCAACGCCCTTGCTCGCGTTGCGTTTCCCGTGGCGAGGAATGTATACATGTAGGCCGCGGCCCCAAGCTCGTCAAACTACGTTGCGAAGCATGCAGACAGGATAGTAAACGCTGTGAAGATGCCCGACCATGCTCGTATTGTGTAGAGAATAGCAAACAGTGTGTAACGCAACCACGGAAAGGCAGAGGGCATGGTACCCGGGTTAAAGCGGTCAGTCTACATTGAATTCTGTCGAGTCCAGTCAACTCAAGCGATATATTCACGTCTTATAGGCATGTGTGAGTTGCAGGCAAGTCGCAAGTCCTCACCAAAGATTTATGAGTAGCAGCCTATTCACATTCCCAATAGGCGTGATAAGATACGGTGTGATGGTGTCAGGTAAGTGATTTGGGGTGTGTGCTTCGGAAGCTAATCCCTGTGCCTTTAGACCTTGTGCTTCTTGTATTCGTAAAGGTTTAGAGTGCATTGAACGCGCTTGCAAGAATTGTTCACGTGAGGGTAGGGCTGCAGATTGCACCCATCGGAAGGCTCAAGCTGCCGCCATGTCTGAAAACTCAGGTACGTCAAGGTTTCATAAGTACCCGCTGCCCGACCTGACTCTCTCCAGAGTCTGTGCAGGACAATAGACACGACGACTACCGCACATCTCCCTCATCCGACAAGAACTACTCTACCCATCCTCCTACTCAACAGCGACTACACCTTCCACCGATCTCTCATCCGCTCCCCCCTCAAAACTCTCAAGGCATGTATGACTCGGCCAACCACATGAGCCACATGGGTCCAACATCGCACTACTACTTCACGCAACAGAATATGATGGGCCCTGGCCAACCTCCCCACCCTATGATGCAACCATATATGCAGAACGCACAGAACGAGCAGAGGCGCGGGTACTATCCTGCCATCGATCCCAACATCGACAATGACTCTTCTGCCAGCGGATCGAACATATACTCAAATCATCTCAGCCATGGACATAACCCAAACCCGAATCACTCGGGTCGGTGACTTGTACAACTCTGATATTTTCGTGTTGTTCAGATCAGGAGTTTGCACATTCAAATTTGTATGTTGTAGTCCCCTTGTAGCCTTATGTTCTCCATTCCCCACCTGCCAATCATTTTTACAAGCGTATATTCTAGTTCGTATGTATGTGTAGTTCGAATTCAGCCTCATGGTGTTGTTTGCAAAGTATGCTGACCGTCGGAGCTCGAATGCACAAATCCATTGTTCGCCGCACCGTCTCCTGAGCGCCTCCGTACTGTACTCAAATTTCAAACCTCACATTCCTTTATTTTTCTTCTTTCCTTTCAATCATGGATGAAGTTATTTCGTCTCCAGAACGGTGTGGATTGTGTTTCCCAACCATCGGCATGTGAAGCTGATCATTTTTGCACTGGCAGGCCATCGGTCAAAGTTACCTATTTGGATCGACAAAAGGTTAGCGAGTCCACATTGTCCAGTTCCCCTTCTCATTGTCGTGTAGAGGAAGAGAAACATTACGGAAACAACCGAGTATGTCCGCTGTGGATGATGGCCCATTGACCTCAGGGTACTTATGAGAAACATGATAGTGATTCGTCATACTCAAACCCTGCCACCACCGAGAATATCGCTGAAGATCCCCCGAATACTCCTGGAAAGGCTCAAAGTATGATGAAAGTATCCTCCATGAAGGTGCGTCGTTTCCTCTTGTGCCATCTGGCCGTCAGGCTTACTCTCTGGACAGGCCCCCGAAAGCAGGGGCCCTAAGAAGGTTGATGTCCAGTACGTCGCGTCAATCGTTCAACAAAGTTCGCGTCAAATACCCCCATAGCCTTCCCGGACCAGTCCCGAAACGCGCTCGACGCGATTCCGACGAATCTGCCAAGAGTACAGTGTCTGTGAAAGCCAAGAAAAGCTTGCATGCCCGTTCAGCGTCCTCAATCTCCCTGAGCCGTACGGTGCAACAGGTTGTAGCTACCACACCCGCGCCCATCTCTTCGAAGAAACTTGCATCCAAGCCCTCTTCATGCCGGTATGCTGCATTCATCTATCATCGAAAGCAGACGGTCTAACTCTTATCCCGCAGGCGTCCCGCTTCTCCAGATACCGAGATGGACGATGGTGCCTCAGTTGCTGACTCTGTGATGAGCACGAATAGAATACGTCGCTCCGAAGCAGAACGCGTGGAATACTTCAAGAACGAGCCGGAATGTGGTATGTTGGAGGATCACCGTGCCGAATGTACACGGTGTGGCAAATTCGTTGCTCTCGGACGCAAACAAAAGTACACGGTGCGTCCTTGGGAAATCCATCGTCTCAAATGTGATCAGAAAGGTCGTAAATCCTCCTCGTACGTGTTTCCTCCTCTGTGCGGGCATGTACAGACTTCTCAACTCGCGACTCGTAGGGGCTTGGATACAAACGCGGATGCAGAGGATGGACAAGCCGGCGAAGCCGAGAAGTCAAAACCGAGAGCCCCCGCCAGAACAGCGGAACAACGAAAGGCTGCCCTCGAAGCAGACCCCTTTATTTCAGTCGTGAAGCCCGACGAAGTTCTGTGTCGCAACTGCGGTCATTGGATTCGCTTGTCAAGCACGCACGCTTATAGGGACTATAATTGGAAGTCCCATTCACAGACCTGTAATGTCGCGGTGTACGTTATGCCTCGTCCTCTTTTGTTTTATCTGACGATTTTTTAAAAATAGACCGAGCAAGCGTGTAGCTACCGCTACCAGAAAATTGCAACTCGTGAATGATTCTCAAGTTAAATCTTTTACTCCCCGTGAAGTTGTTTGTTCCTTCTGCGATACCACAATTACTTCGAATGGCGACGGGGATTATAACATAATAAACTGGGATAACCACAAGACAACCTGCACTTGGTGAGTCCTTATCCTCCTACATGCTTGCATCACTGCTGACGCTACGTAGGCCGGTTAGTGGCACCCAAACTAAGTCCAGGAGGACATCAGCCGATCCACCTAGTGCATCAGGAGTCTCCACTCCGTTCCCTGGTCGACCTCCACCCTCATCCGCCTCTACATCAACGGAAGGCACGCTTATTGTCTCCGATCTCAAGCAAACCTCTCAAATCCAGGGCACCAAGCGCCTCCGTGAAGATGACGAAGGCCTTGATATACTCCCTGACAATTCAGATACAAGGCCGTCCAACCGCCCACGGACCGAAACCTACGAAGTGCCCGCCAAAGAAGCCCCCGGCCCAGCAGGCTGGCTCATGCTTCCGTTCAAAGCGTTTGTTCGAGGATTCAAGGAGAGCCTAAAGCGTTCGTAGTATGTATACCCTTTATTCATACCTTGCACCCTCAAAGGCGGCATTTGGATTCGCCCCACCCCTTCTTCATACTACATCTTGTCCCTTGGATATGTACTTTTTCCTGCCATTATAATCGTATTTTAGGTTCCATCGCCATGCACTTACCATGCGGAGCCAGTGCCAATTGTATGCTGAGGCAACGGTGAACCGGCATATCAACCCTGAATTCGGACGTTGCCGTACAGAAGTCTGCTGAAGTCTATTAGACTTTTGAGCTTTTCCCGGCTTCCCTTACCGCGTCTTACCCCACACTCTAGACTCACTATCTCGAGACTGCGATGCGGTCAGTCCCTCGAGAAGGTGGACCCGGAACCTATCACCAAGCACTGTCAAGGTCTGTCAGGAAGCCATTTTGAAGCCATTCCCATACCATAACTGACATACTGATCCATCTACAGCTCGGTGGGAATAGCTTTGCCCCCACCTCAATTTCATCCCGAGGGGATTGTACGTCTGATCATTAATCTGCCTAACTCTTACTGAGTAATCTGTTGCCTAGCCCAGGCACTCCACATCTAGTGTACCTTCATCGTCGCCTTTGTAAGTTGTGGTTCCTAACCCACATGCGGCAACAGCGACATGTAATGCATGGCCCAACAGCTTCGAGGCAGACACGGACAAGGAAAGCATATCGTCTTTTTCTAAGTGAGCCTCCGTGATTGTTAATGTGAGGAATATTAGCTTACCATATTGAAGTCCGGAGGGGGTGGCACAGAGTGCGGCTGAGAAAGCCCGAGAGAAGAAACTTCGGGATGACCCTATGGCCATTGTCATCGGACCTCTCTATGTGGACTGTAGGCGGTGTGGTACACGAATTAAGCTCTCGTCGAAGAGCCTCTACGACGCTTGTCATTGGCGCATGCATCGGACCCGATGCTTGAGGAGACAAGGTACTGCACCTAAGAAACGAAGTCCGAAGGTAGACGTACGCATTCATCTAAAATAAAGGCTTCGATAACCAATATACTCGCGATGTAGATTGTAACGCCTCCGAAGCCCTCACGAAGGTCCGAAGAGCGTCCCGCTTCGTCTCTTGGCACAGAACATAAAGCGCAAACACCTGAGCGCCATGTCCCCCGCCACGATCATGACTCACGGTCACCTCCTCAGTCCAGTCCTTCCCCTCAATCACACACCCCCGACACGATCTTTGAAGAATACCTTCTTCGCTCACACGGCAAGAGACTCATACCCCTCACCTTGACACACTGGCAGGACTGGAGCTGGTCCCAACTTCTCGTTCCTCAATACATTACTGATCTCCATTCTTATGACGACAATGATGACAACGACCTTTATATGAATGACGCGGAAACCCACTTTAACAACTCTATCTCCACTGCTGTCTTTTGAGACCCGGCCCCTGTCTCCATCTCAACCTGTGTGCTATCTTACTTGCTATCATATGCTTTCGACTTTCTCATGCTGTTGCTGTTTATAATCTGTTGCCTCCGTATACTGTATTATTTTATTACTTAGTTTCCACCCAGCATTCAAATTGTATCTAGACACCATCAGATCTTCCTTGTGTATTTACCGATTCCGCACAACCCTCATATTATGCAATACGCTACATTCTTGTCGACCACACATATTATTACGCTGTATACCTTATAATACCGTATGTACAAACTACATATCAGAATGTACATTATTCATCATGGTCCATTGGGGGTGGATTGACGATACCGCTGCTGAGCATTTGTGCGACAATTTGATCTTCTGACGCCCTTGACCCTCTGTCAAAATGCCATTCATTATTGATATGCAGTGGGCTCGGGGGTGTACATACATCACAGCTCGCGCAACGTCCCTTATGATGGAGCCACTTGGCATGTCAATTTTAACGACCCCGGGAACCGCATCAGCACGCGACGGCCCAACATTTAATAACATCACCGGTTTCTTCAATTCGAGGGCATGTTTGAGTAAGCTGAAGGCGATAATTTCAGTTCTTCGCGCGCTATCTGATATGCAGATTACACACCGAAAGGCGGAATAGGTTGCGAGAGTGGTGCCGATGATCAGGAGTTTGTCTGAACTTCGGATATCTAGATATCTAGATACATGCGTAAGGTAAGGGGAAAGAAAATAAAAGAGTGGATAAATGTACGATCGCGTTTTGACGTGTTGGGGTATCGACTCTCCAAAGAAAATCACTTCAGGTTTATGCTATAAACTAAAATGAGCATGGGCTGATCAAATAAAAGAACACACAAACGACAGAGTTTCGGCGATTCTCTGCTAGACATGATGGGCAGTCTGGAAGAACGTAGTCGTGGTAAGCTATACCCAAGCTTTCTATGGCCACCTTGCGAAGAGTACATCAGGGGGAAGTTCATAGAGAACTGAAACATGAATTGCACACGTCTCCATCCGGATTCGTCCTTGGTTGGGTCGATGTTCTCTCCATTTCATCTGCGAATTCCTTCCATTTTGGATTTGCTGTCGAGAGCCAGTCCTGAAATGAGTCACGGTCTACTTTATGTCCGAAGTTACAATGTACACGCTGATAACCCATTTGTAAGTACGTTCCCGAGCAAGGCAACGAAGATCGAACATGCAGTGTTCCATGGAGTTCTAATATTGCTTCCTGTAGCCTGGCGGGACCCCAGTGATAGTTTGCGGCCTGGTATAATGCCTTTTGGTGGAGTCCGTCGACGTTCTGAACAGCTTAGAATTGGTAGGCTCCTGCACCTCAGAAAATTGCCCACCTGTGTGATAATGTGAGAGATAATTGATGTATGTTGCAGTGCAGCTAGTGCAAAATGGGTCGTATTTGGTTGAGCGTCGCGAACAGGAGGGTATCCTAAGTAGGACCGAAGCCTGGTGAGGACATTTGCATTAGGAAAGGACGGCTCCCATCAAGCCAGCGGACCAACCAGTAGCGTTGCCTGCAAGGGACCGATTGAGGTGTGAAGTATCCAATGTTCGTTTGCGGGTGGATACTCACCGGAATAAATGGCCTTTCTCTGTCTCATCCATAAGTTCATGATAGAATATAGGTCTTTCGTGGGGTTACACATAATTTGTCCTCAGTACTAGCAGTTGGATACTCACTTATAGTTTGGATTCATGTATCTTCCATCATCTCCTCGATATGCTCGGATGCCGGAGTCGACGCTGACACCAGCGCCAGTCAAAACTGTCGCATTCCCTTTGCCCAAGAATTCAGCAAGCCGAAGAGTTGCTTCTGATGGAGATATCGCCTTTGCGGAGGAAGTTGCAGAGAGAATGGCCTTTGGAAGCGCAGGAACAGAAATACGCATGTGACTGTCGAGACCCAGAGTGCGACTCCGGTTAACCCTCTCCCGCATGCTCAACCCCTTATCTCTTTCCTACCTTCACGGCTGAGCTAGATCAGCCATTATGAACGGTCCTCCGACTGTTCTACACACCCCTGGCTTTGCTCACTATTCATTGGCATGGTCACCGTTTCATACAACGCGGCTGGCGCTCGCATCGTCAGCAAACTTTGGGCTCGTAGGCAATGGACGGTTGCATATGGTCTCCCTGGCTCCGGGGCCCACAGGGCTTCCTTTGTTGAATATTGACAAGCAGTGGGTTGTCCCAATTGGCCGAAATCATTCCCCAGTCTGAACATCCAAGGCGTCAGTTACGAAACTCAAGACGGGCTATATGACGTTGCTTGGTCTGAAATTCACGAAAATCAGCTGGTAACAGCCTCCGGAGACGGCTCAATCAGGCTATGGGATGTGATGTTAAAAGTGCGATATCATGTTCTTTAATTTTGAAATTGAAGTTGACCTTGGACTGGTACGCTGCTAGGATCTACCTATACGCGCCTGGCAAGAGCACACGCGTGAGGTATTTTCTGTGGATTGGTCAAACATAAAAAAGGACACTTTCGCTTCTTCATCTTGGGATGGAACGGTCAAACTGGTACGTCAACTAGCTGTTTGGCGTAAGGTCACTCTCATCGTTCGGTAGTGGACGCCAGATCGACCAAGATCGATTACGACACTACAAGCACACCATTCATGCGTCTATCAAGCCCTCTTCTCCCCACACCAGCCCGATATTCTCGGCACGTGCTCGACGGACGGGACAATGAAGATTTTTGACCTTCGGTCACCTGCCTACGTGCCCTCTGGACCAGGCAGCAACAACTTCACCAGTCCACTATCTGCAGCGGCATTGACGGTTCCAGCTTCCTCTACTGAGATCCTTACTTTAGATTGGAACAAGTACCGACCCTTCCTTCTGGCGAGTGGTGGTGTGGATAAATTGGTCAACATCTGGGATTGTCGAATGGTCAAGCCCGGAGAGCTCAATCAGGTCGGAGGTGTTCGTGAAACGCAGCTCTTTGGCCACGAATACGCAGTCAGGAAGGTTCAATGGAGTCCGCATCGTGCTGAAGTTCTGGCAACTGCTAGCTATGATATGACCTGCCGGGTGTATGTTCCCCTTCGTTTTCAGATTATTTGTGGCTGAACAATACCATAGATGGAACACGGCTCCTGGCCCAAATCGAGCTCAGCTGATGTATATTCACGATCCTCATACTGAATTTGTGGTCGGAGCTGGATGGTCACTATATGAGGAAGGTTTATTGGCGAGCTGTGGATGGGATGGTAGATTAAATGTTTTTCGGGTATGATGAATTCGCGCCCTGTTTATCTAAGGCTTGAGGTACAAATACCCGGAAGTTTGATTAGATTGTGATCGCAACTTCAATCCTCACAAAACTTGCGGCACAACGTGGTGAGTCTCAAGACTCCTCGTATCTTGGACTGGTTGATAATAGCTGGAATTTCGAAGCCCGAAGTATGGAAGATGAGAGGACAGAGCTAGACTCTATAGATATCTTTTCTAGCTCGCTGGAAACTCTATTCGACTATCAACCGATAACGCTCGCTTCAGCAGGTGCTGTGTATACCCACGAACTTGCTAAAGTCCGATCCTCTAGCGCATGCGCCACAGATGTGCCTTTGAAGGTCACTCTGCTGACTCCAGATACGCTCCCGGCCAATTGGTCCCTCCATGCGTCTGATATCTGGGTTTCCTCCCGCTATCTAGCAGATCATCTCAATCAGCTCGGTTTCGACACTTTTTATGTTGACAAAGCCGCTAGCCAAAAGATTCGGGTACTGGAGCTGGGTGCTTCAGCTGGTTTACCTGGAATATCAATCGCAAAGATGTACGACAACGTCGATGTTGTAGTAAGCGATTACCCCGACGAGCTATTGATTAAAACCCTTGCAGAGAACGTTGCTCGTAACGGTATATCAAGCTCCTGTCGTGCGATTCCGTACGCTTGGGGATCTGACGCATCATCAATTCTCGGCGATGGTGGCGGCTTCGATGTTGTAGTAGCGGCAGATACATTGTGGAACCCGAGTCTACACGCCATTTTCATTGATAGCTTGCGTTTGACGTTGAAGATATCATCCTCCGCGCGTATACACATTGTGGCTGGTCTGCATACCGGTCGATGCACAATCCAGTCTTTCCTCAACGCCATCCAGGAGGCTGGTCTGGATGTTGAGAGTGCCATGGAGAAAGAGGTCAAAGGACTTCGAGAGAAGATATGGGACGTAGCAGGGGATGAAGATGATAAAGAAAGGAGACGGTGGGTTGTTTGGATGGTTCTGAAGTGGAACAGCAGTGTACTCCAAGATGGTCACAAGTTATGAGGTATTACCCATACCACTCGGTCCCACAAATCCAATCTTTCGATGGTCAATAAATATCAATGGCGCAGTTACTAGGGAAGATATACAAGTGATCGGTCACAGCATAGAAAATACAAAGTTTATCAACAAGCTCTTTCAATTCTCTCTGATCCCCCAGAGAATTCATATAAATAGCATCGAGTCAAAGTTGAGAAGGATGATTATCGTGGCGCGAGGCGGGTCTGTGGAGGAGCGCCAAATGTGAGGATATTGACAGGCTTAGCCTCTTCGCTGTTTTCCTGAAAGTAAAAATTGAGAAGTGCAAAATTTGTGGATGTCATTCAGCCTCACCAGAAACAAAATTATATTATCCTCGGTGACGCGGATGTCTTCAATCTGGCGCCCATCGACAGTCTTGGGCGGGACCTCGCGACTGATTTCGTTGGGCACTAAAACGGAACGCGGGCCGACCAGCGACCACGAATGACTCTGGTGACAGTCGGAGTCGGGATATGGCATGAACTCGATCACGTTCAGCCGGGAAGCATACCCAGCGCCCCGAGAGGAGGATCGAGGAACATTCTCGACATACACCACGCGACTCCCGTTGACATAGGGGCCACGAACAGAGGCGTGGGCCTCGCGGATCAAGCAAGCCCGGCTCCATTCATGCCAGGAAACTCTAAGGCGATCCTTGCGCGAAGTCGGCCGGAAGTAAGACTCATTAATGATGAGCCAGCTTCGCGTAGACGGGCCTCCTGCCGGGGAGGGAGTTTTCACCGCGAGAAGGAGCACGCGTTTGGACGGGTCAGGATAGAACATGGCCTCGGACGAGGATGCCTGATCGCTCAAGGGAGACGTGTTTGGACTGAAGCCGATGATTGACCTATTCCAGGCCTCGGGGAGTTCGTAATCGCGTTCGATAGCCACTGCCCCTATGTCGGAGATATTGTAGATGCTCAGGACAGGCAGTCCGCGACTTCGTCTGACGACAAGTAGACGGTTCTCGTTTAGGAACATAATATCGTTATCTTCCAGCCACTGTTGAGGTAAAATTGTATGTGAGTTTCATTTCATGCGCATATCGAGAAGAGATTTACCCCAGCTTGAAAAGTACGCCAGTTCAGAATCAAATGCTTGATTTTTCCGCCGGCGAACTCGAAAGAAATTGCCATCTTGTGACCACATATGGCCAAGGATACGCTGGCAATGGGCACCGAGCCGACATTAAAGTCATACACGCCGCCACAGGCCCGTGGATGCTTTCCGAAGGTCCACAGATCTCGAAAATATAACACGATACCAATGCCGTTTTGAACACTAAGGATGTGCGTTATAAAATCAGCCTGTAAGGTATAAAGCAATATGATGATACCTCAAGATATGGCTTGATATAATAAGCGACTGAGACCGGTCGAGGGCGATATTCTCAATCTCTGGAGTGTGGAACTTCAAATGCCGGGTCAACGCGGGCGGGCGGGCGGTACGACACGACGGCAGTTCTGCCAGTTCGAGCGTGTACTGCATACCGTGTACACGGATCTGATGAAGAAAGCCACCGCAGATTCCAGAGCGTGTAGAGGCGGAGATAAGCATCTTATACTCATGGCTCCAGTTCAACGTTGGCCAGTCCTTCCTATAGGAAGATAGGAGCTGGAGGCGTCCGATGATAGGCCTATAGGAGTGAGGAGCCGGACCATCCTTCATTCCAGCTATAGCAAGCTCGAAAATATAAAGAAGGGGCGAGTACTCCATTACAAGGACATAGATCCTTCTGAAAGCCTGCAAGTAGGAGATCAGAGCCGCAGCATAAGCATTAGAGCAAAGGCCTTACCTTGCATGTGCGCCATAAGGAAGTTGGGTCCAAGTTGCGCAAAATCAAGATCAAAACATCGTTAGGGATCTTGTAACGTCGAACAGTTGTGAGCCGATGGGGAGACATGTTTTGCTGAGTGCATACCTTTCCTCGTCTCGAGATTTTATACTCGAGCCCATCGTCGACGAAGACAAGAAAAGAAAAATAAAGACGGTTGCTGTTCAACGTCGGCTGCGTCTACTCCATACGAACATCGGGTATAGCCTCGCGCTGGTTGTATTAGCGCGCCAAAAACCAAAATAAATGGCGGAGTAGGTCTGTTGGTTGGTAGGAGGATGATTGTGCGCCGCACACATCTTTTGTGACAAGGACGCGGAGCCCGCAACATCTTGTAAAGGGTGCCATGTCAACGAAATTTAGTTTGCTAGAGCCAGAGAGGGTCTGAGTATGTTGGACATTTTTCGTGAGGCGCACGTCGGAGGGACATGGAGAAGCCAAGAAGAAACAATAGGAGCCCGACACCAGGGTATTACCTTCCGGTTTGGTCGAATACGAATACGGAAAGGGAGGGCCGACGCTGGGGAGCGAGTTTTGTTTTTGTGAAGGGGCGGGATAATAGTCCATTGTGCATGTTGCGATGACGTCCAGCGATCGGTGATCTCGCTGAGTCAGCGATCGGTCATAACACCGTTTTCTCTTACTACTCCGTCTTGCTCTGAACCTCGACATGGTATGCAAAAAATGCGAGACTGTAAGTTCTTTGTCTTCATCAGACGGCGCTTTCTCCTAACTCTTGTCCATAGAAACTATCAAAAGTCGCAGCCCCTGATCCGTTTACGTCCAGTTCTAGCAGCATCAAGGATGGCTCCAGAAAGGTCGGAGAGAACAAACTATTGAGTCGTCCAGGGAGCTCCAAGAACCGGTTCCAGGTGCGTAAGAAAGCTTTCATTTAACTGGATCCGATATTAACTTCACACAATAGCCATATCAGGGGAAATGCAAAGACTGTAAGCAGCCAGTGACTCAGAACAAGGCGAAGTACTGCCATGGTACACCAATTTCCCTAGTTAGTAAATTGCACGACCCACTGACCCGTCAATATGAATAGGTTGTGCTTACAAGAAAGGCTTATGCTCGATATGCGGCAAACAGATCCTAGACACGACAGGCTACGTGATGTCGAGCAAGTAATTAGACCTCCTGGATGAGGACACCAAGTCTGCGGTTCGCAGCACCATGCGCATCTATAATTGTAGTGAGTCAACGGACTTTTACGCTCCATGTTGGCAATTTGGACCCCTCTCCTCAAAGATTAATCACAGTTGTAAAGCTATGTAATCTTGCAATGGGTATTATATGTATTACGCGGATATAAATTATTCAAGTATCGACAGATCTGCTACAAATGTTAACGAAAATCAAGTCTGGGACACCTCCTTTCGCTGCTCATAAATCTCCTCGTCGATCGTGTTCATCGTCAAGAACCTCCAAACATAAACATGCCTCGTTTGTCCGAATCGGACCAGCCGACCTATAGCCTGGGTCTCGCAAGCCTTATAAATCTCCTTCGACGGTGCGAGTAAAGGTGAAAGGAAGATGGCATGGTTGGCGGACGTCAGATTTGCGCCACTGGCGCTTTCGTCCATGACGTTCAGGAGTAGCACCCGTTCCGGGCTATTGTTCTGGAACGCTTCCAGATTCTTGCTCTTCTGGTGCGCTGTCCCCTTGATCTCCAAGAAACGGATACCATTGTCGGCGAAAGCTTCCGTAACCTTCTTCATCAGATCCGGGAACTGGACGAACACGAGAACGCGTTCCTTGTTTTTCTCCACAGTATTTCTAAGAGTTTGCTTGTAAGCATATAACGTCAAAAAAAGAAGACCAGACAACGAACTTGATCAAATCTACGACCTTCTCCAGTTTCATACCGAAACGCTTTCCTCGACCATCACGGGCCTCATCGTCGATCCCCAGTGTCTCCGCCTTGACAACGTTAAGAAGACGAGCGGCAGATTTACATGCTCCAGCGGCGGCATACACACACTCCTCCTTCTCGGCACACGTCTTGACGCAATCAAGACATCCCATATGCCCGCAGGACGAGAGGACAGCCAGATCGGCAATAGGTATGCGCTCTCGGCCACAACTAGGACAAGAAACCACGGGTGGCTCCTCTCTCTGTTTCTGTAGATCGCGAACGACGGTGAAGTAGCGGAGAGAGCGAACACGGCCAACGAGTTCCTTGGTCAAGCGCCTGATTTCGTGCGTCTTCTCTCGGTGCTCCCATACAGCCTCCTTAGTCTTTTCCGACAGCTTAATGTCCTGGGCCTTGACCTTTGCCTTGGGAGTGACAACCTTAGCTTCGTCGAGCAGCGCGACGATCATGGCGGAGGCCTCCTTGTCATCGATACCTTCGTCTCCGCGCGACACGCGGATCCATTCGTTGAACATGGATTCTGCGCCCGTGTCGCCAAGGCTCTTTTCTCGCTTGACGCCTTCTTTGATCGCTTTGCAAAGGTCGGCCTTGCATTCGTCGAGTTGCTTTTGCCGTTCCTTCACGATGACGTCACAAGCCTTCATGGCATTGTCATTGGACATCTCGAGATCGAAATGGGAGCATCGCTTGAGCAAGGCTTCTTCAGCCGACCTAATCACGTCAAATTTAACATGAAGACAGGATGGGACATGAACGCGAGACGTACTTGCTCTCTCCAAGGGACTTCGCCAAACGTTTTTCTCTATCGCTCTCCGTTTTCTTCCCTCGCTTAATAGTCATATCCAGGGCGCGCAAGTGATGTTCAAGCTCTAGATAGATTGCACGTTCGGCGGCGGGAAGAACAATCTCTTCAATCTTCTCTGTCCAAGGAATTTCATCGATTTCTGCAATGTTCTAAGAAATAAGAATGAGCTACGATTCCTGGTAATAGGTCTCCAAGATATACCTGTCGAACGAAGCGATCTAGGAAGCGTTGGCCAAGTTCATTTCTGTGGGCATGCCATTCCAGACTATGAACTTCTCGGAACGAATGGAACTTTTCCACAGCTGTTGATTCGTCATAAACTAGTTGCAGAAGTTGTGTAAGCCACACGAACCTGTTTTCTCCCTAAGACGCTTCTTGATTTCGGTAGATTGACCTTCAGCATCGTCGTCGACTCCGAGATGCAAGTTCAAGAAGGCAGCGATCGTCTTCAGAGCACCGAAGTCGTGGATTGGGGGTGTTCCGGAAAGAACCCAGTGTCGCTCGGCAGTGATCCTCGTTACCATCGAATGGACCTTGCCGTCAAGGTACGTATATTCGTCGACAACCTTTCGCGCAAAGTGGAACATCTCCAAAGGAGGCGCCTTCATGCTCGTCCACTCCTTCCGCACCTCTTTCGATTCGAGCTTCCAAGGATCGCTGTCTGTACGCTTCTGCTTCTTGGTGGGACGTTCATTGTCATCGGCGGCCTTCCGCTTCGTTGCCTTTTTCTTCTTCGGAGCATCATCGTCAATGTCCATCTCGTCACCTTCGGTATCGTCATTTGAACCGGAAGTGTTGACCTTCTTTCCAGCAGCTTTGGGACGGGAAATTGTTTTGGAGTTTGCCTTCGCGCTGGCCCTTGGTTTCAAAGTCTTGTCCTTCGAACTTGTCGCGCCCTCGTCGCCCGAAGAGAACGCCGACTCCTCCACATCAGATTCCGACTCTTCTGCGGAGCTTGCTTCAAAGTCAGAAGACTGATCCGAGTTCCTCGAGCCTCCCTTCGATAGTGGTTTCTTAGGCGCGGCCTTCTTTGACTGCTTCGGCTTTTCATCCTCGCTCGCAATATCATCTGAATCGTCAGAGAGGATCATAGGCTTCTTCATCGCCGCCGCCCGGCGTTTCGTTGGGGGAGGCGCGTCAGATTCAACTTCGCTCTCCGGTGGGCTGGAGGCTACTGAAGGGGCGGTGGACTTCGTTCCACTGCCGGAGGACTTTCCAGGGGGTAAAGTGCTGATGAAGACCTCCGGAATGAGTCCTGAAGGTGTCTTTTGAGCTGGAGACAGCTTTTCATTGGTCTTCTTCGGTCCTTTCGCCCCTTTGACTGCTTGAGCTTTGCCTTGAGCTTTTTTATCGGCAGCGTCGCGGTAAGACTTGCCCTTGAGGCGTTTGGACTGCACTAGAGTAGCGGCTGCGGCAGCCTTTTTCGCTATAAAATATGGGTTACCTATGTAGCAAGAAGCGAATGATATATCCTACCTTCTTCCTCCGCTCGTTTTATCTCCTTCATGACTGCTGCAGAGCCCTTGGTCTTCAAGAGTTCCGTTTGAGACTTCAGCGATTCAATAACTTTGTCGAGGTGGGCATTGAAATGACGTCCGTCCTTTCGGGGAAATTCTTCGCCGGCAGCGAGCAATTGGAGGTTATCAAGGTAGGCTTCGCTCTTGGAGAGATTAGAGGCGACGATAATGATATCTGCGGCCTGGAAGTCCTCAATAGTCTTCTTGTTAAGATTCGCGAGTGTCGTGATCGTCACAACATCGAAGCGCTTCCCCGAGAATTTCTTGACCTCGGATTCCCATTGCCTCGTCAAATGCGGAGGAACGACGACGAGTGTACCTTTGACATGTATTTTTCCGTGGATGTCGCCCTTTTCTTCGAGCTCTCTATCGACGTTCTTGGACGCACAGTCGATCAGGCCCAAGGTAATGGCAGTTTTACCGTACCCGACTTGGTCAGCGAGTACACCACCTCGAACACGGACAGGCCGTTGAGCACGACCTTCTGCTCTCCAGCCCAGCGGACTGAGAATAGCCTCTGAAATCTCTTCCTCAACGAAAGGCTCTGCTTTGCGATCTTCCTGGCGAACCATCCATTCTAGAGAGCGCAGTTGCTCGGGACGCAGTTCGAGCTTAAAGGAAGGTGGTTGTCGATGTTTCTTGTCGAGCTTGTTGCTCAAAATCTCGAAAGGAGGGCGATCAATAGTGGCGGAAGGAGTGAAGTTGGTGTCGATTCTCCAAGAGAGAATCGCCGGTTCCGGACGATTGACGGAGGGTAAGCGCGATAATGCACGATGTATAAGCGATGGAATGTTGACGCCGACTCGGACAGTCCCAATATCGTTCTCGTCTAGTTTGAGCTGGGTGACGTAAGGGCTTGGTCGTCTCTTGAGCCTCCGCTCGTATTCTCCAGCTTGAACGGGATCCTCGATGGCGACCATCTTCTTGCCCTTCTGCGCCCACTCTAGCTTGGGCGCAGTAGGAGCGCAGCGTTCACAGCTTATGAAGTCCTTTGGGGCGGCAACCTCTTGCCAGTTGGTGAACTTCTCATCAACATGGCGAACTCTCTCCAGGAGCCAGGCCAAGGCCTGGAACGTGCTGCGTTCATGGATCTTCTCAATCTCTTTCCATGTTCCTCGTGGCCACTCGGAACCTGCTTGACCTCCAAGAGGAACACTGCAAACGAGGAGGGCATTTGCGTCGCAGCAAGCGTCCTGGGTAACAGGCACCTCGAGAGTTTTCGCGGGAGTACCAAAGCTGGCGTCTTTCCTGATAGATCCCTTGAAAGAAGTAAATATTTATCGAAGCAACGTTGATGGAGGAAAGCATTACTCACTTGTAAGTTTGCCCTCTCCGTATAGACCCATTTTGAAGGAATGTGGCACTGCACAACCTGTTCACCACCTTCACTCGACTGTCTCCACGAAGAGTCTAGTTTGCAGATGATGGGGCGCGATTCCCCATATTCATATCGTCGCTTGCTAGTGGTGAAGACGAAACAGTCCTCAGAGTCATCCGTACGATGGGGATCCAGGAGCATGAACAATGGAGGCAGCCCAGCCTCGGCATTGGTAGCCCGCTTCTTGTGTAACGCGCCGTTCGCCGTTCCGCATTTCTCGAATAGATCATACGTGCCAGAAATGTCGCGATCAAAAAGCTTGACCTGACCCGCTGGAACCGTGATTTTAAGGCTTGAATGAACAAGCTTCTCTTTAAACTCATCGTTGGTCAAGCCGAGACGCGCTTCCCAAGACGGAACATCTTCTCCTACACCTTGGATCTTCAAGGGCACAGATGTCACATAAGGAAATGCGAATTCCCACCGACCCAAAAGTAGGCCATCCTTGGAAGTGAGCCTGCCAATCGGCGACTCTAAAATCCGGCGAATTTCAGCATTCGCCGGTTCAGAGTCTTCGGGCATAGCGTATAGTCGCCATTCAGGCTGCTGAGAGTGTAACAGGAGCTCAAGCGTCGCGACCGGGGAACGATATACTGCGCTCCATATTTCCTGACGCTTTGTCTCGACAAACCGGAGCTCTGCTTGAGATGCGCGTATCACAGCTGCAGACCAGCTGGTCCAACGGTCGTTCGGGATAACGATGTTTGCATCATTCTTGAGATCATCGAGGAGCTCCAATGTAACACCAGAGAGGGTAATGGACATGGGTAGGGTGGACTTTAGTTCCTTCGTAAAGTCGGAAGGAGATAATCGGGGATTCGCAACGAGGTCGATAGCAACGGGATTATGCTCTGGACGTCCGCCACATTTCTTGCAAGACGAAGTGTCGCAGTCGACACAACGAAACAACTCCCTCGTCGTCATACCCATACGGCCCTCGCAAGAGCAGAGACGGGCGCTCTGATCTGCATCCGACAAGAGTTTCTTGAAAGAAGTAGTGCCGGTGATGGAGAGATCAAGTGGTTCGTGAATCAGCTGATCCTCACCTATAATGGTGCTGGCAGCAGGAGTGTCCGAGGGCGCATCAACATCCATAGCTGTTCCTTCAGCCTCGTCTGTACCAGCCTTCGTTTCATAGGTCTGTGCGTCGTCACCGGCTTTGAGCAGTTTCTTCCCTGACACCAAAGCAGCGAGGATACAGGCACCGACGACGGTAGTAGACATGGCATTACCAGCGAGATCAGCCAACTGGTCCTCGGTCTCGCGGGTAAGGAGAAGCTTGTCAACAGGGAGACCTTGCATCGACAATGCTTCAAGCCCGACCATGGGACCGCCTCGATTGGTGATATATGGAATCATCGATGGCGTTAGGCACGGGCAGATGCCAACCTTATTAGACCCAATTGTCCTGTCGACGTTTTGAGAGAGATTCCATACTTGGCTATGATAATGCACAAAGAAATCAGTAAATATAAAGACTGAAACTTGGGTCACTCACGTTTTGTAAGAAGGATCGATCCCCTTGGTAGCTGAACGAAGCAAGCTAATGTCCATCAAATCCCAAACCCTCTCTACCTGGCCGACGCCCCAGTCCCCCCAAGCAAAATCGGGTAACTTGCAAAAACCGCCTAGGAGCAGTATAAGACTCAGTAACGATAAAAATAGACCCAATACGCACCTTCGTCCCAGCTGGTCAATGGACGTTTTGAACCCAAAGCCTCTTCCAACCTAGCTCTTTGATGCCTGGACTCGCAGCGACCCCAATCAGTGCGTCCTGTGCGACGGTCGAGACCGTTGTAACTCTCTTGTACAAGCTTCTGTCGTGCTTGGTGGATACGAGGGTCGTCGGATGGAAGGAGGAATGCGTCCAGCGTGGAAGACGCGGGTCGTTTGAGCTTATTCTTCACCAAGTCACTCCACACGCTGGGAATGGGTGATTCCTCCTGGTTGACTGCTATGAGATAAACCCTCGTTCGTGTGTGAGGAATGTAATAGTGTTTCGTGTCTACTCGTTGGAAAGTGGCACTGTAGTCATTCTCCTCGAAATACTCCTGCACCTTTTTCCAAGGTGCGGAGCAAACGTTCTCCAGAATTACGATCGGTGGTCTATGTTTTGTGACCCAGGTCATCATACCGCGGAATGTCTGACCAGATTCGCCATTAGCATCGATGTCTTGTTTCTGCGTGTTAAGGTTTGAATAATCAACGCAAGAGGTACCCGCAATCAGCATATCGACGTCCCCTGGAACAGGAGCTAGAGCTCCATATGCGGTATGGCTATTGGCAGGGGAGTGTTAGTGACAGAAAGTCGCTTTAACAATAGAAAGAAGCTCACGCTTCATCGTTGCCTAGCTCGCATACGTCACGGAATAGAAGAGGAGGCTGAAAGTTCCTCTCAATATAAGCCTGCTTGAAAGGCTCGATTTCGCACGAAAAGACGTGTTCGATATCGAGGTGGATTCCATGCTGTTCGTTGATAGACTTCTGTATCAATTCGAGAGCCAAGAGGGGAGATTCGGTTCCAGAACACATTGTTGCCACGCGTAGTTTACGCCCTGAAACGCGCTTTACGACATCTTTGATATCTGGGATACGACTGACAAGGTCTGAGAATATGGCTGGAATATCATGGATGGGAGGAAGGTCGGAGGCGTCGGGTGCAGCAGATTTAGTCCCTTTCTTCGTGGCTGGGGTGTCCATTTCGACATCAGAGTCCGCATGGTCAGACGACTCCTCGGCCTGAGATGTGTCATTGGACGCGTCAGGAACGTCGTTCTTGGCTTTAGATCCTCCGAAAAAGCTCTTGATTGATTTCTGGCCCTTTTCGCGTACTTTGGTAGGTTTCTCCTTCGCCATGGTGGTAGTAGTGGTGAGAAATTAAGGTGACTCAAACGCGAGGCGGTTGGTATTCTTAGTAAAGGTCACATTCGCGTGATGTCACATATTTGATGGGCACTATTGGTCGCCCGCTGGCAGGCCGCCGTAGGCTCTGATAACTTTGAGAACAGCTTCATGCCTCCACGCCCGACATTAGCTAAGCGACTCTTTGGGCCCAGCGCCCTGGACTGGGCGGATAGGTCATATGCGATAGATTGGTATGGGAGCTCAATTAATGCAAGTTATGCTTCAAGCCCTTAATTGAACGGTATCATCACATTCATATCCAGGATCATTGTCTTAGGCATTTGGATCCTCTCCGAGATTGCAGGGAAACTTCCCGTCTACGAGCGGCCATTCGATCTGAAAGACCCTCTCATAAGCCATCCTCATGGAGAGGACACGTAAGTCGGAGTCTACTCTTTACGTGAAATCTGATGTAGAGAACATGCTTTTACAGAGTTAGCTCGACTCTGAACCACAATCTGGCCCTTTTCCTACCAATCTTAATCTTCACAATTGCGGGCTGTATCAGGGGTTCCGTCATGGAGATACATCATGGAACCATTGCGGTGTGCGCAGCGCGGTATGTCGGTCAGCAATTAACTATTTTTGCAGAGGGGAAAATAACGATTCTTAGTGGTTTGGCGCGTCTTATTACCATCCTTGGGAAACATTCTCTCGGTATGTCTGCACTATATAAAAGATTCGCTGCTCCTGATATTGTATCTAAAAACCTCCTGTATAGGTCGCCTACGGCCGGACTTTCTTGCCCGATGCCACTGGGATGCGATTATTAAAGAATGCACAGGGTATACATATTTTCCCTTCATTTTCTATAGCTGACTTTACATTGCAGCAAGCACGATGTCATTCTAAGTGGACGAAAATCTTTTCCTTCGGGCCACTCATCAACGGCATTCTCAGGAATGACTGTTCTGGCCTTCTGGATAGCAGGTATGACAGCAGCCTGGTGCTTCAGTGTGCCTACTCCTCCTCGATCCCTGCGATCGAGCAAAATGGGTAGGTTTTTTCTCACTCTCATGCCCATATCATGGGCCGCTTTTGTCGCCATATCACGAGTCCAAGACTATGTAGGTCTGCGCATCCTTTGTCGATCCGCTGATTCCTAAGGTACTTTGAATACAGCGACACCATAAAGAAGATGTGATTGTAGGCAGTCTCGTCGGCATTGTGTCTGCAGTTGTCTGCTACATGATCTTCTGGCCAAGTCCATTTTCCCCACAGACGTTCATGGAGGGGAGCTCCAGTAAACCAAGAGCTCTTTATGTTGATCCTGCCCGCGATGGAAGGCCCGACGTAGCATTCCAATTGACCCAGTTGGAAGAAGATGAGGTAGAGGCTGTGTAATAATTATTAAAAAAACAAATCGTGCTGTCATCGCGGTACTATGTGGCCACTGCATCTTTAACGAATACCCATTTATCCCCTATCCGCTGCATTTGTCCGCCCCTGCTTCGAGTAGGACTTGTCGAGCTAATATCCATCTTCTCAGCCTCCGTATCTGAACCTGAACCTCCTCCGAGGACAACAGCATCCGTTCCATAACTGTCGTCACGTTGAGCCCATTCTTCACTTCGGGCATTGCCGTGCCCAAAGCCCCCTCGACCTCTGGTGAACCCACCTCTTCCTCTTCCTCTCCATCCCTGGCCAGACGCGTTCTGCCATCCGTGTCCCTGAACAGGTGTAGGCGCACTCGCAAAGGCAGCCTGCCCGGCCGCCATAACAAACTGCATGAGTTCCCCTGTCGTGGGCAAATACCCATGAGTGACCTGCCACATCTTTCCAAGTGCCTCCCACGACGCGGGCGAGGTAAAATCAAACGTCGTTGGGTTAAAATTTTCCATGCCCGGTTGCGCTGAGACTGTACTCGAGACAAAGGATGCACTAGATGTGTTTGAAGATGTATTCGCAGCTATCAATGGTGATAATGACATTCGGTCGTGATTACTCGTGAGTGCAGGTGAGGGGTCTACGACCAGTTGTTTAGTGGCAGGCGGGGTGGCAACTGCTGCTGGTGGTGGTGGTGGTGACTTCGGCGTCTCGTCTTTGGGCAAGGTCGTAGTATCGCTGCCATCGGGCGATTGGGGCCTGATATCGCGACCGAATTCGTCCTTCCCAGCAATGTCGCTAGATGTTGGTCCAGGATCAGACATATCTCCTCCGCGAGAGCCCGTTGATGGGAAGTTGGGTCTCCGAGGTGGACTGTACGGTCTCACGTCGCGCCTGCCTCCATGTCTACTCGGAGGGCTCCTAGAACGACTCCGGCGTCCCCTGTATGATGGACTTCTGTCATCGCCCTCTCGTTCTCGGTAACGGTCACGGTCACGGTCATCCCATCTGCCCCGCCCGCGACCACGGAAGCCTCCTCTAAACCCTCCTCTGGAGTTTGAAGAACGATCCTCAGGCTGATCATCGTATGCATTCACACGGTCTGAGCTCTGAGGCCCGTTCAATCTTCGGTCTTTATGATGAGAGTCATAAGGTTCCTCTCGGTACGATGGTGTAGGAAATGCAGCGCCTGGTTGAGCAGGAAGAGCCTGAGGCGGCGCTGGCTGTGAAGGAGCTGCACTACTGGCTTTCTGTGCTAATGCTAACTGCTGCAGAACTGCTAGTTGTGCCGCGTCAAGACCAGCAGCAACACCTGTATTTGCTGTTGTTTGCCTACGCGGTGAAGTGATGAGCAGCGTGATCATCGGTGACGACTTGGGGTAACTCACGAAGGAATAGCCGCGGCGTTGGCGGCCTGCGCCATTGACAGCAACGCCAATAATTGGGCTTGCGGGTCCACTGCGAGAGGTACAAGGCCCGCTATGGTGGCTGGCGGGGTTGGGGTTGAGACGACGGGCTGGGGGGCCGCCGCTCGTGGGTCGGACGTTGTGAACGGTTTCATTTCGGGCACTGAGGCAAAACAACACGCGATATTTCAGTTGCGTTCTCATGTCACGAGGTTTGAGGGATGCAAAAAATAGCTGAATTATACAGGTAGGGGAGATACTTAGCGAACATGTCTGAACAGGATATGCACCTTTTTCCGTCTCCTTCACCACGTCCGTTAGTCGCGAAAGAATTTTGGAAGGAAAAGTGTTTCCCTTCACCCATATATCAAGAATTTTCTGCGTTTTTTCCTGTAATGCAAATAGACGGTAAAGCGAGTCAGGAAAACCTCTATCATACTGTTTCAGAAGACATAAATGAACATGGTGGTACACGGTAGGCTTGTTCGGGAATGGCCAAACGAGTGAGACGCAGACATCGTGTGACCTTGGTCAATCGAGAGCTGAAGGGAAACTCGTGTGCCAGGCCAGAATTCGCCAGATTGTCAGTGTATTGGTGGAGTAACTAAAACTAACCTTCGTTTCTAGGTTTCCAACAGTTATCATGTCTTGGAAAAGGCCTTCAAGGACCCCTTCGACTTTGAGCAAAAATGTGGCAGAGTTCCCATTAGGTGAGTTGATGTCGCCCGTAATACCCTGCTTGTTGACCTGGTGCCTGGCAGCTCTAGAGAGCGCATCAAAGACATACAGGCTAGAGACCTTAGCAGCGGGTGGGAGGGATTTATGCGTCCGGTAGAGTATGGACACAAGTTGCGTATCATGCTGAACATCGAGAATAAAGTCAGAATCGTGGCGCAGCATGAATATTTCAGAAAAATGCGAGACCAACCTCCATTGATTTCAGCGCGATTTCTGTTAATTTCGTCATCTTTGAAGCAGATAACCGCTTTGCCTGTACAACCTCCTTGAGAATGGATTCGAACTCCTGTACAGCGAATTAGGCAAGAAGATCTTGACAATACGGCAATACGCACATCATGGGAAGCCATGGAGCATAACCGTTGGGGGTATAGAGGTCCAAGAGAATCAAGGCGTGAAAGGTGAAGAGAGAACCGTAGATGTTTGCGTCTGTTGTGAGTCTAACATGCCCTGGTCTGTGCGTTGATGAGGCTCCCACAACATCACCCAACGACCTTGGCCAATGCAAAATAAAGGAGCGAAATTGACGCTCCTGGGAGCTGTGCTCATATCATCATTCACTATATGGGCCGTCCACTTTCAGCAGGACCAAGAACGGGAGGTCAGGCACACCCAGTTTCCTCATCACCGCAGCTTCTCATTCATTTACCTCTCAGAACATGTACAAGGGCGTTCTTCGTGATGATGAACGGAGACGAAAGAAGATGCAACAGAGGGAACAAGAACTCGAGGAATCGAGGAAAACACGCGAAATTTATGAACGCGTCCAGACTATTGAGCGCGCTGCCTAGTAATTTTTGCATGGAGGTGTAAGTTGTGCTTGTTCATTCAACATATGAATTGCTCAATACCAGTCTTGATATGCTAGCCAGGTATTATTGTCTAATCTCATTACGCTAGGACACCATTAAGAGCGTCCGAGCTCGCCCTATTCCCTGCACTATATCTTGCTTCGCCACGGCGGACCTTGCACGCACTACCACACTCAGGACAGTAGCATTCTTCTTGCCGTCGTTTGGAGTTTGTCATTTCATTGCCGCCCCAGGAGTACTGGTTCAAGATTTTACGAATCTGTTTTCGGTGACAACTTTCTCTCAAATACATCTCCTCGAGAGCTGGTCAATCTAATCGCTAGGTACCTGCTGGGCCCTATGACATCATGTAGCCTTGGCTTCGCCTGCAAATCATTCTTCCTCAACGCCCTATCCTGACAGCTTATTCCAAGATCAGTTTCCGATTTCGCCCGCAAACTCCTCTGCACCCAACGGACTTTGAACAGAGTCTTAATTCTCAGTGACTGAAAGTAAGTACCAGATTGGACAGAGGTTGCTGTATTCCCTGACTCTCGTGTACTTCTTCGCACACCACGCTCCGGGGATCGGCGGCGGTAGGGAGTCAGCAAGCTCTAGCTGTCGAAATGATACATAGTTTACTGTAAGGTAGACTGTCCAAACGATGCATATGATTTGACCTTGAAAATGGGAACCCGTCGGAGAGCCACAGGACGACCATATTTCATCGGGTTTGAATCATTTTTGAACTTCCAAGTGCAGCGCTCTATTTTTAGATGCGACACTAAACAGTAGTTCAATTGCAAGTTAACGTTGTGCTTTGGGCTTTTACAACGACAATGAAGGGCATACAAATTGACGACGCCTTTTTTTCAATATTGAATTCTATCATTGCCTCTAAGTAACTACTATTCAGATCGACCGCGGCTGAATTGGGTGGGTGAAAGGCGCTTCCGGCCTCTCCCGTTCTCGGTGTGCCTGACCCCCGATTCCGCCTCCGCAAACGACACATACCAGATATAAGGCATAGTGAACTAACTCCTCCAAAATTCCTCTTAACTTCCACGAGTCACGACGACAAGAACAAGAAAATGTCGACAACTAAACTCACCCAGGTATGTGCTTAGCACTGTGTACGGTGAAAGACAATAGACCAACTAGTCAAACTTTCTGTGACAACGAATCTCGATCTACAGCAACCGTACAGGTGAGCGAACTTGCCATGTCTGTACACATGGAATTGACCTAAGTCCAATTGTTTGTCCAGGCTCCTCGCGTGAGTACCACTGCTGCATTACGTTTCCCGTTCTTACCACTCGGCACCAGCATCCCAGGCCCAATCGAAGTGACAAACGAGGTCAGTCAACATACATATGGCTCTACGCTTGCTTCCTGCCAAGCCAGCATCGGAATTAATCATTAACACCCCACAGGTCCTCCATGCGATCGCGCAGCCCCCGGTCTCGCATGTGTCCCCCCAGTTCGTGTCGGTATTCAGAGACTGCATTCAAATGACACGGTGCGTCGCCTTTCACCTATTTAGGCCACGTATTCGGAGCTTCTGACATGACGTCGCGGGTGCTTTTGTGCCGATTAGGAAGGTGGTGGACACGCAGGACGGACAGCCCTTCATCATCGCGGGCAGCGGAACGCTCGGCTGGGACCAGGTACATAGCATCTCTATCTCGCTTATGCGGTGTGCGAAATGAAGTGACTGACTAAATTATCCTAGGTGGCCGCGAATCTGGTGGAGCCGGGGGAAGATGTCCTGGTCCTGAAGACTGGATACTTTGGGGACGGCTTCGCGGACTGGTGAGTTTGCCACGGGACTCGGACCCAGTTTGCTGTTTTGATAACTGAGTATGTTGTGACATTAAAGTTTACGGACGTACGGTGCGAAAGTCGAAGAGCTGAAGGCCGCGCGTGGTTCTTTCATCGAGTCTAGCCAAATAGGGACGGTACTGAGAGCGAAGAAATTCAAGGCCATCACTATCACGCACGTTGATACCTCCACCGGTGAGTCAACCTCTATTGTTTTGTATGTTGTCAAGGCTCAACCAAGTCAGGTGTTCTCTCTGACGTGAAGGAGATCGCTGCTACCGTGCGACGCGTCTCGCCTGATACATTGGTATGTCGGAGAGACACCGGTTACGGCTTTGCAATGCCTCTCCTTTTCTGACGGGAATCTGGTATAACTGGTATCTTAGATCATCGTAGACGGCGTGTGTTCTGTCGCAAGCGAAGAGATCAGGATGGACGCGTGGGGCATTGACGTTGTGTTGACGGCCAGCCAGAAGGGCTTGGGGGCTCCCCCGGGCCTTAGCATTCTTGTCGCCAGCCAGCGCGCTGTCAAGGTACCTGTGCTTCTCGTCTATTGTACCACACATCTAACTTCCCACCTTCGCCAAGGTCTTCCAAACCCGGAGGACCCCTGTGACGTCGTACTTTGCCAGCTGGAAAAAGTAGGCTCAAGTTAAGCTTATGGGTGGCAAATTTACGCACCTATGTTTACTTATCTCTTGTTCCCACCACCTCCTCTTCGTATTCTTCTTTTCGTAGATGGCTTCCTATTATGACCGCCTATGGCAACAACACCCCCGCCTACTTCGGAACACCACCTGTCAACCTGATCCAGGGGTACCATGCGTCGCTAAGGCAGATCACGGGGAATACACCCTCGCTGGACGAACGGTACCGGCTCCATAAGCAGGTCAGCCAGCGCATCAAGGCGCTTGCGAACCACCTGGGCCTTGCACAGGTGCCGAAGGATCAAGCCCATGCAGCGAACGGAATGACTGCAGTACGTCCGCACTTCTTGCGCTGAGGCGCGAGGAAATAGTTAACGAGCTGGCTCTAGGTCTACCTCCCTGATGGCCTTCTGGTTTCTGATGTCTTGCCACGCATGGCGGCGAAGGGTGTAACCATAGCTGGCGGCCTGGGGGACTTGAAAGGTACACCTCCACCATTGTCTCTCCTGGACCTGAGGCTGATTTGCATTACCCTTACAATCCCACAGATAAGTATATTCGCATAGGGTGCGTTGTCTGCTACGTTTTTTCCGTGGTTCTGGATGCTCAATCTTTGGATTTATCCTCCTCCAGTCATATGGGAACATCGGTTGTGGACGCCGAGCGAGGCGACATTGACACGATCGCGCAAAGCCTCCAGGCGTCTTTGAACGAGGCGAAAGCAGCTAACAGGGTCATCGTTGAGGAGACTCCCTAAACATTGTATAAGTATCTATAGACCCCGGATATGTATGTACGTTAGTAGGCTCCTGACGAAAGAGAAATGACTTGTCAGATTCAGAATGAACGCGATGGCAATTGATCCGTGACACGTGTGCACCTCCGTCACGTTGTCAGCTGTTGTCGGGCACCCGCCTCTCCGCCCAATCTCCGCCAGCGTACAGACGCGACGGGGCGTGGCACAAATATTAGCAGACGTGGAGGATGGACTTAAGAGAGGGTACAAATGGACGAGACCAGCGGTCTTCCGAGGAGGAGATTCACATGTGTTGTTGAATGTTTTTATTAAATTTATTTTATGGGTTCTCTATCACCACTCCGGACTATCGCCCCATTCCTCCGATCTCTCAGACTCAAACCAGCCTGGACCATTCTTCCTTCTAGACGATACAAAATGACCAGCCGCGACGAATTCAAGCAGGTATATCTTGCCACACACAAGTCGCGTTGTCTGCTCCTTATCCACTAGTACTAATCAACCCGGTGCTACCCGGTGCAGGCACCCCATAAGTGAGCAAAGCCATCGATTCCATTATGTTGTGCTTCAATTTCACTTTGATCTGCACAGGCTACTGGTGTCAGTACATCTTCTCGTGCCCACCGACACGTCCAGACTGATAAACTCATAGGATCCCTGGCCCCATCGAGGTTTCCGACGATGTGTGTCCACCAGATCGCTGCATGAATCAGATGATGATAGACACTGACCCCAATCGCACCTACAGGTTCTCTTCTCGAACGCACTTCCGCCAGTATCGCACGTTTCCCCGGACTTCATTAAGGTCTTCGGCGATGCCATTCGCCTGACCCGGCAAGTCCCACACGCGTTTCGTATGCCGACGCCAGCCATTTACGGATGTCTTCTAGAGAGGTGGTGTTCACGAAAGACGCACAACCGTTCCTCATCGGCGGTAGCGGGACGCTGGGCTGGGATCAGGTCAGATCAATACACCACTGCTCAAGCTTCTGTCCGCTTAGTACAATACAGGTCGCTTCAAATCTTGTGGAACCCGGCGAAAACGCGCTTGTGCTACACAGTGGATACTTTGGTGACAGCTTTGCGGATTGGTGGGTGTTGCATTCCTTACACTAGCGTCAGGCTGGTTCCTGACAATCATGATATCCGTAGTCTACAGACATATGGGGCGAAAGTAGACCTGGTCAAGGCCGAACTCGGCACTGCCGTCAGCCAGTCGGTCATCGAAGAGAAGCTCAAAGCAAGGAATTACAAGGTCCTCACCTTCACACATGTTGATACCTCGACTGGTACATCTCCCTCCCGGTTTCATGCATCCGTTTCCTTCAAGCTGAATATTGTGCAGGTGTGATATCTGATGCCAAAGCCATAGCCGCGACTGTGAAACGCGTGTCTCCAGAAACACTAGTGAGACGCAATTCTGATCTTCAAGGATGCACCTTATTTAACAGGATGCATTCCAAGGTAGTTGCGGATGGCGTGTGCTCGGTGGGCAGCGAGGAGATTCGCTTCGACGACTGGGGCCTAGACATCGTCCTTGCCGCCAGCCAGAAGGGGCTTGGCACACCCCCGGGGCTGAGCATCGTAATAGCGAGCCAGCGAGCCATGAAGGTGCGCCTTCACTCAGGATATCCGCCGCAGGTTCGGACTCATCTTACCCGGAGCAGGTGTTTGAAACTCGGAAGGCACCAGTAACGTCCTATTACGCCAGCTGGAAGAAGTACGGCTCCCCCCTTTATACATCTATTCACATGAATGACACGACCCCCGCCTCGCAGGTGGCTACCAGTCATGAAAGCATACGAAGCTGGCACGCCCGCCTACTTTGCCACGCCCCCAGTCAACCTTATCCACTCATACCTCACTTCGCTCCTCCAGCTCACTCGTGACGCGCCGTCCCTCGACGAGCGCTTCCAGATGCACCGCGAGGCGTCTCAACGCATCAAGGCCGCCGCTGCGGAGCTTGGGCTCAAGCAGATCGCCCTCGATCCAGCTTTTGCCGCCAACGGCATGACTACGGTGTGTGTCCTTCCTTCCTTCATTTCGTTCTTTCTACCTTTCATCTCTTCTTTGAGGTCCGGTGTCTGACGTTGGCTTTGTAGCTGTATTATCCGGATGGTCTTGGTGCGTCGGACGTGCTGCCGCGGTTCGCACAACGGGGGCTCGTCATCGCGGGAGGCTTGGTTGCCAGCATCAAAGGTGCGTTTTATCCAATATCGCATCATTGTATCTGACGGTATTTGCAGACAAATACTTCCGCATCGGGTGTGTTGCTCTTCTTTCTTTCTTCACTCCATACTAACGCGTCGGCATCTCCACAGACACATGGGCGTGACTGTTGTGGACACGAACCGGGGAGACGTCGATAACATCATCCGGGTAATGAAGGAGTCGATAACTGAGGCGAGAAGTCAGAAGGCATAGGTGGCTATACTAATAGATAACATCAAAGAGAAGAAGCTAGACGGCAAGACTAGTATGGCGTCATCCATAGGCCCCTCGTGATGACCATAGACTATATTGACATTCGTTAAATATACGAAGCTTCTAGATCTCAGCCGAAGATCCTTGGAAACCATATAGTAATTGTGTACATTCTTGAAAAACTCAAATCATACTTTCCATCCATCCCGACTCCAGATTCACGCCTCCACCACACTTTCCCTCCACTGCCCCTCCCCGCCCATCTTGACATACCACTCTTTGCCCGACGTCGTTGGTGCGATATACCCCGCACGGATCGTGAAGTCGCCGAAGCGTTCCTCGGGCTGCCGCTCGAGCGCGTAACGCTTGATCATGGGCTCTAGGATTGCCAAGATCTCGGGCTCCGTCACGGTTTCTGCCGAGAGACGAGATGTGGGTTTCTGTGCGTCGGTGGAATTGAAGAGAGAGAGACGTACCTCTGTAGATTTTGTTCATGCGCTGCCCGTAGTAGCCACCGCCAAGGAGCATGGAATACGTGCCGGGTGCTTTGCCGACAAAGGCGACCTCTAGATAAAGAGTGTCAGTTAAGTAGTGAGATGCGTGTGCATTTACGAACCAGCGACGTAGGGACGGGCGCAGCCGTTCGGGCAACCAGTCATCCGCATGACGATGGAGTCATTGCGGAGGCCATTGACCTCACAGATCTTCTCAACCTTGTCGATGAGAAGCGGCAGATACTAAAAAAAGACCAGTCAGATCAAAGCACAGAAGCAACCAGAGATGTACACACCCGTTCAGACTCTGCCATCGCCAACCCACAAGTAGGAAACGCAACACATGCCGACGACGCCAGCCTCAGCCCACTATGGTTTAGATTATCCAGCTTATACGTCGCCAGCAGCCTCTTAATCTCCGGCAAGTCTTCGTCCGCGATATCCGACACTAGCAGGTGCTGGTTCGTCGTCAGCCTGAACGTGCCCTTGTGTACCTTGGCGATCTCGCGGAGGCCCGTCTTGAAGTCGCGCCCGGGCTCATCCTGAATACGCCCGTTTTCGATAAAAACGGTGTAGTGGTGCCGGCCGTCCTCGCCGGTGACCCAGCCATAGTCGTCGACGTTGCGGTCGAAGGAGTAGGGCCGGGCGGGCGCAAGCTTGTATCCGAGGCGTTTCTCAAAGTCGGCTTTGAAGACGTCGAGGCCCATGCCGTCGATGGTGTACTTTAGGCGGGCGTTCTGGGGGGATGGTATTAGTACAAGAGTTGAAGTTTATCGGCCTGGATGTTACCTTGCGACTAGAAAGAAGTGGCGTCAGCAATGTGCAGACAAGAGGTAAGCAAGAAATACTCACTCGGCACGGTTACCGTGGTCCCTCTGGGACAACATGATGGCCTCTGCAACAAATCGTCCTTGGTCTGGCGTGCAGAACCCAACGATATCACCAATGCGAGGGTACGTTTTCTTGTTTCCATGTGTGACACCCATTCCTCCACCAATGGTGACGTTGAAGCCTTCAAGCTCCCCGTTCTTGTCAACAATAGCAATGAAGCCAAGATCGTTGGCGAACACATCAACGTCGTTCGTGGGTGGCACGGCCACGGCGATTTTGAACTGCGCAACGTGAGCTATAGGACGAAGATACAGGAAGGAGTGAAACTGACCTTGCGAGGAAGGTAGAACTCTCCGTACAAAGGCTCGTGGTCCTTGAGGGCCTCTCCAGCGACCATCTTCTTGTCGAGCCAGATCTCGTGGTACGCCGTGGTGCGCGGGATCAGATGCTCGCTGACGTCCTTCGAGAACTGATACACCTCCTCGTGCAGCCTTGACAGCGTCGGAATCGACGAGCACACGACATTCCTACCCAAAGCCATGGGTTTCTCCTCTAGTAGAATAAAAGACTGAACTCACCGGTTAACGTCACCGCACGCGGCGAGGGTGTCCAACAGAACACGGTTGATATCCTGGATCGCCGGTTTGAGATGCCTCTTGATGACACCATGGAATTGGAACGTCTGCCTCGTCGTAATCTTAAACGTTCCCGACCCATGCTCGTCCGCAATCTGGTCCATCTGAAGCCACTGGCTGGGCTTGCACACGCCTCCAGGCATCCTCACCCTAATCATAAAGCTGTAGGCCGGCTCCACGCCCTGCGCCTCCCTCTCGTCCCGGATATCCCTATCATCCTGCTGATATATCCCATGGAACTTTGTGAGCTGCCCGTCGCTCGGCGCCAACGCGCCCGTGGTCGTATCCTCCAGGCCTTCCATAATCGTGCCCCGGAGGTACCCCGACGCAGCCTTGATATGTTCGTTGGTGATCGGCTCAGGCTCCGCCTCCGTCACCTCCACCGCATCCACGCCCAACGCCTTCCACAGCAGCGGCTCCCACACCTCATACCCCGTCTTCCATCCGTCCGCATCCTGGTCATCTCCCAGCCCCAGAGCCGCAATCCGCTCCCCACCTAGCTTTTCCAGTCTCGCATCAAGATCCTTCCCAGGCTTATTGTAATAATGCGCATCCTCAGGCCGCGGCCAGTAATGGCTGTCCCCCATCCCAAACACGCTGTACTTGAGCTTCCCCAGCGGCATCTCCCCACGCGCCGCAGCCGCATTCACCGCCTTGAACAGCTGCCTCCCATTCTGCGGCGGCTCCCCCTGCCCCGCTACGCTCGTCACAAACACCACATGCTCCTCCTCTCCCAAACTCTCTAGCGACACCGTATCCATCGTTGCCACGCTTACCGACAGCCCGCGGGCCCCGCCCCGTCCCGCCAGGCGCTTCGCCGTCTTCTCCGCAGTGCCCCCATCCGACGCATAGAGCATCAGCACCGGCGGCGCATCCAGCGCCGCCACCAGCTCCCCATACGCCTGCTGCGCCCTTGCCTTCCTCGCCGCCCTCACCCGCTCCCCGAGGCTGCCCACGATTTCCGCTGCAAGCACCGGGGCTTGCCGCGTGAGCTGCGAGAGGTGGTTCTGGCGGTCGAGGAACGCCTTTAGCTCCTGCTTGAGCGCGTCCGAGTCAAGCGCGAACGGCTCCTGCCCCGCTCGTTCCTTGGCCGGGTCCCAGCGGTACAGCGGCCAGTAGCCAGCATCGACGGCGAGCTTCGTCTCCTTTAGCACGTCAAGCGCGGGCGCGTCCTCGGAGGCGTATGGCAGGTGTGCGAGGACGACAGAGGGGCCTGGGAAGCGGTCGGCCTCGAGGAGGCTTTGGAGGACGTGTGCGTAGGAGGAGAAGACGGCGACGGAGGCGACGAAGACGTCGCCGTGGTTCATCGCGTAGAGCCCGACGTCGTGCTTGCGCCGGTGTGGGTCAGCGGCGGCACGCTGGGAGTAGGGGAGCGTGTCGAGGAGGAGGATGTTGACATTGAGCCCCGAGGCGATAGCGTGGTGCAGCCCGGAGGCGCCAAGGTCGTAGGACCAGGCGTCGGAGCCGACGATCCAGCGGGAGCGGGCGGGGAAGTGCGCTTTGAGGGACAGGACGTGGGCGGCGGCGGGGTGCGTTGCGGGTGCGGATCCTAGGCTTTCGATGATTTGGGTGCCGAGGGCTTTGGACTTGACGGGGTCGTCCTTGGCGAGGATCCATTTGGCGAGCAGGGAGTGCAGTTGGGCGCTGACGGTGCCGTCCTGGAGGAGCTCTTGGACGGAAGCTATGAGGTCGGCGCGGAGATCAAGCTGTCCGCGCACACGGCCGAGAGCGTACTCGGGGGAGGTGGCAATTTTGCCTTGGGAGGGGACAAGGGAGGGGTCGTTGGCAACTTCGAGCCGCTCGTTGAAGAGGTGGGACAGGATTTTGGTGTAAGCGAGCTCGTGTCTTGGAACGTGAGGGATCTCAGAGGCTTGTGCTTCTGAAGAAGGAGCGATACCGAGGTTGAGTCGGTTAGAGATGGAGGTGGTGGAGACAGCCTGTTCCAGCAGAGCTTGGATGTCGGCTGTGATGATGCCTTGTACATTGCCCAGTACGCCGCTCTGTACGACCGGACGGACATCACGTTGTTGCAAGGCGCTCACAACTTCAAGGTATAACGGGAGCCATTTTGTTGTCCAGCGATGTACCTGCTCCAACACGATCACTCGCTTGGCAGAAACAGGGATTACGCTCAGGAGGCGCGAGGGAAGGAGAGGGCTCAGCAGGGAGTAGAACACATACGACACGCCTTCCACCTCGGGCAGAGCTGTAGCTTGCCCAAATATAAGCAGGACGGTGTGAGGATTGGCGGGTCCTTGAGTGACCAGCGGCCTCAGGGGACGGCGGATGTGGGATAGCGTCTCCAAGGCTGCAGCCTCATAGGATTTGTACAGCGTCAGCAGCTCCGGCTCGTCCGCAAGTTCTACAGGATGTACCCCGTTGATGGGAGTCACGGGGTGTTTCTCACTCAGCAGGAACGGTAGAATTTTCTCTTCGGTGATTTCGGCAACTGGCTCTTGGGAGATTCCGGAATAGAATGCGTGGACAACGACCTTGTGCTCGGTTAGGGCGAGGCGGGAGGCGAGGACGGCGTTGTCGTGGGCCTGCTGGGGCGTGGAGGAGAGGAGAAAGAATGGGACGGCGGACCGGAGGAGGATAGCGTCGGAAAGGTCGTCATTAAGGGCGACGTGGAGGACCACCGGCCGGGAGGAAAGTTCTGCGAGGTGCAGGACGAGGCGGGTCAGGACTTGGGTGTAGGACGAGGTGGTGAACGAGACGAGGCCAGAGTCTGCGTTGCGAAGGATGATTTCGCCTGGGTCAGCCCCGAAGGGCACAGAGAGCAGCCTAGGCTTGTGTAGCGACCCGTTAGCCAGGGAGGTGTACGTTTCCGAGAATGCGGAGACAGCGGGGAGGGTCGGATGGGAGTCGACCACGACGTCCGAGGCCAGGTACGCAATGCGCGCGACTGCAGACAGCGCCGACATGATCTGTGCAGATTTTAGTTGGCTTTTCGCTAGTAGAAAGACAGAACTGACTAGGTGTACGGATGAAGTAGGATGTGGGCCGGAGACTCATCAAGAAATTACACGGCTGAACGCGCGATGTGCTCGAAAGCACCTCATCCATTTGCAACTGTTTGCAATAAAAAATCTAATCTGATCGTTCCTGTTATGAACCGTGTCACCTCGTGCACTGCGCTACTCTTTGCCCTCATCCTTGCCCTCCTCTTCCACCCACAGCACTCCAACGATGTGCTCTCGAGCCACGGCAATACCCTCCTCCTCACAGCCCATCCAGATGACGAGTGCATGTTCTTTGCACCCACCATCCAGGCCCTGACAGGGACTGGCACATCTATCCACTCTCTGTGTTTATCTACAGGCGACGCGGATGGCCTAGGACTGACCCGGAGAGAAGAACTAAGTCGTAGCCTAGATATCCTGGGTATCACCAAAGACAAGAGATGGATTGTCGACCACCCGTGCGTCCATCTATGCTTGCTTCTTCATCTAATACAACTCGATGCAGGGACTTGCAAGACAACTTTACAGCGCACTGGGACCCCGAGACAATGGCTCAAGTCATCTACCCATACATTACCCTCCACAATATCTCAACGGTACGCCCCCTCCCATCTAATCTCTCTGCACTATCCTGAACACAGTCTTAGGTCCTGACATTTGACGCCGGCGGCATCTCTGGCCACCCCAACCACAGATCCCTCCCCGAAGGCCTCACGCATCTCCTCCGCAGTCACGAATTTGTGAATTTACCAACACTGTACACCCTCGTGACCCGTCCAATTCTTTCAAAATACACCGGCATTCTCGCGCCTCTCTCCTCCAAGTTTGTACTCTCTCAGGACCGCATATTCCCCTTCCTCCACGCGCCACTCAACCAGCTTCGTCGTGCTCTTCAATTGGCGACCGAATCCAATTCCAAGATGCAGGTCGTACACGTTTCCGGACTCCCCGAGTATCTAACCGCGTTAAGGGCAATGCGCGCGCACGCAAGCCAGCTGGTATGGTTCCGCTGGCTCTACGTCCTCTTCTCGCGGTACATGTGGGTCAACGAGTGGGCGGAGCTACCTATCGACGCTATGTAGTACCTACACGTTGTAACATCTTTTGCTAATGAGATATCCTGCATGCAAAACAGCAGACGCGCACTGGCATGTTTCACTGTCCGGTAAGGACAACACAGGGGCATCTCACCCGCTACTTGACCACCGTCAGTTTACGTTACGGCAGACTACTTCACGGGGCCACCCTGGCGACTTGGGCCTATGCCGTACGACATACCCGGACAGGGCCTCATGGGACGTGGAGGCACACATGCACAGCGGCTAGCCACCCGAGTGGCTGCTGCTTATGTGGGTAGGAGAAGTTGGGGTTGTGTTTGGCAGGATTTTGCTTTTTGTTGGAATGGCGGGGATGTTCGACTTATAATTTATTTCCACTCTTTCTGTCGTCTATCCTTGCTTCGCTACAGTTCCTTGAATCATCTCAAGCAGCCAGATTTGTCTGTATTGTGGAGCACACATTCTCACTAATTCAGACTTGGATTTTCTCAATCTTCACATTTCTGTCGTCATTTCATCTCCCGCCTTCCCAAGTGACTCTCCTTCTTGCTCCCTCTGCAAACCAGCAACGATGATTTTCCTCCCTTCCCTCTCTTCCCTCGTTGTTTGATCTGCTCCCTCCGTTCTTGGAACCTGTACAGTGAGTCGTAGCCTTTAAAGACGAGACTGTCCTTGGACTCCAAGGATATGAATTCGGGGACTGGCGAACACCCTCGCAGTAGAACGGAATGATTGGGGTTTTGACGACGAGGTCACTCCGGACGAACCTAAGCTAGAACCACCAGAACCCGAGCCAACACCCACCTCGGCCCGCAGAACCCGAGCCCTCACCAGCCCTCACCAGATGGCGGGTGAAATATTTCTGGCCGGCGAGCCCCCTAGCTCCCCCTATTGCTTCAACTTTGACTATATAAAATAATGCGAGCATCGCGATAATACGCATCGTGCTTCTCTGATTCCATGACATTATTCATACACCAGTTCGTGCCCCACATCTATGACGACTACCATCGCAAACCTCCCCGCCGCAATCGACCTCGTGGCAATATCTCGTATGTCACGGCTATTCTCACTTGCCAAAATTTTGCCATGCTGATATTTTAATAGGGGTACTAGATCTTCAGGTATGTTCCTAATTCCTTGATGAGCCTGCTCACGACGTGTTTAGACACCTCTGCTACATACAGTCACAGCTCTCTCGATTCTATCAATAAATATATAGATGAGGAGACGAAGGCATTTAAAGGCTTGGAGGCAAGGGTGGAAGGCACGGCGAAGGGAGGCGAGGTTCGACGCGATCAAGAAGGCTTTCCAAGAATTACTTGCAACACCCTATGTTCTCTCTGAGTTTCGTTGTATGTACTATGCTAATATGGATCCGCCGGCCAGCGGGAGTTAGGCTCGCTTTGCACTTCGAATAATTCACGCAATGTGTTTGAATCAGCATATGGCGCAGCGCTGCTTAAGAAACATCTTATTCCACGTATATATACCATACCCCATAAGTGACACTCTCCGATGGCACTCGCTGCACTAAGTAGCTGTATCTTATCGGCAATATCATCCTGATCGCATCCGGCAGAGTCTGAATCACCAAGCAATCCACTTGGCTGTTGAGCGCGAGTCTATGTAGTACTGTGTGGCTTGGGGAAGGTGATTAGGTCAGCAAGGACCCCTCTCTATGCCGCCTAACGTCCGATCCAAAATCGATCATTTTGGGCACTTATGTACGCATCAAATTTCGCCGAAAACGTCCTCATATTGGATTAGACCTCTGATTTTTGCCCGTTTCCGTCCGCATAGTGGATGATACATGTTGTGGGTCTACTTCCGTCCTCATAGGGAATCAGACATGTATTTTTCAGCTAAAAAATATGCCTGAGTGGTAGAAATTATGTTCTGTGGTCCCCAGCACATCATCGAAGCCTTTCTGAGTCATTCTTGTTGTCCTCAGGCTCTAATTCTTATTTTTACTTACCACCGACATCACCTCAAACTTCTCTTTCATCCGCGGCTTCAGTACTTCAATAGCGGCACCGAGAAAACTGCAGGAATACCTGAGAAGGAGCAGTGTTAAGTCACGAGAGGTGCCCACTTGCCAGGCAGGAGGCCAAGCACTACTAACTAGTGAGGTTGCCCTTGACAAGAGGTCAACGGTTTGGTCAATAAATTGGACGAGTAAGTACTTGAGTACCCACATCCGTCCGCATAAAGGATCGGACCTCGCTACCGACCAGACATCCTGTCCTCTGGGTTTATCGGACCTTAGGTCGAAATTTTGGACTTCCGTCCGCATAGGGATTGGACGTGGGCCACATTTGGGAGCCATTTCCGTCCGCATAAGGATCGGACATTAGTTGGCATAGAGAGGGGTCCTGGTCAGCATAGAAACACCCAATGAATCATCCACTTTTATATTAACATCTCAGGCTTTCACGATGTCAACTGCCCTCGCAGATCTTCTCGCAGTGAACCTGCTGTCCGATGAGGAACACAAAAGTCTCGACAACCACACCATAGGCCTAATGCAACATTTAGGGGCCTGGTCGGAGCCCGCACTGCTCGCAGCCCTCGTCCTGGATATTCTGCAAAGCGCTACACAACGAGCGAATCTTCGCACATTAACAATTGAAGAAATTTCGAAGCTGTTATCTGATAAACAGGTTTATAGGATTGTCCAAGACGCGGCACAATTGAGGAGCTTCGAAAATGTGCGCAATCTCAGTAAGTAGCTTTCCCATGGTAAACACTTCAAATTGCATCAAACCTCTCTTTTAGGTGCGTTGCGTACACCCCCCCCCCGCCTCCCCCTGTGACTTAAACACTTTGACCGGGGTGGGAGATGATGAGCGGGGCCACACAGGTACTGTTTTCATCAATCTTTCGCCCACCGCAACTTATCTCATGCTTTAGCCACGATGCTCTCTTGGGAGGCTCCATACGTTGGAAAGGCCCATGAAGCGCTCTATGCAACGATTTCGAAGGTGTGCAGTGACCCTGCTGGTGACATCTACGCGCGATTTTTAGCGGTGGTTCAATCATCTGGCACGGGCAAGTCCCGTATGATCGACGAACTTGCGAAGGAGTGTTTTGTCATTCCGATCAATTTAAGAACAACAGGAACTGGTATGTTTTTCTCTCTTAGCATTTTGAGGTGAAATTCATTTTCCTGGTTGCACTCAGGGTTCCCTCCTGGTGATTATAATGTCTCGAGCTTTCTGGTTCATGCTCCGTTCACTCCTGAAGACGCCTTCCATCGTGCACAAGCGTTTTTAATAAGCCTCTTTGAGACCACTACTAGGATTATTCCCTTCCTTGACTCGAAACTTCATAAAATTATTTCAAGTATGGAACCCAAAGACCGTCCGACCTCAGTTGCTCAGAAGTTCAGGCTATTCATGACTACTGGTCAAAGTTATTCGCGCACCGGGATGCTGCGAATGAATTTTTACTCCGAAGTAATACGGCGCGCAAATGAGGTGAGTAGTTTTGATTTCTTTCGCTTTACAAAATCATGATGCATCACTACGTGTAGATCTTGAAACTCCCGCTTAAGGCTAGTGACACTGCAATGGACATCACAGAAGGCGAGAATGTCAGCCTCATGGACGATGATGAAAGCATGAGCAGTGTGGATACTGTGGAGGGTGGAAAAGTACACAGCAGTCCTGTCATCACATTTATCGGTGCTGTTTATTTTCCCATTCCAATTACCACAACTCACATGTGTACAGAGAATGGAGCAGTCTTAAGTCTAGGCGAGACTGCCCTCCAGCTCATCAAGATCTTGGCACCAGACATGCCTTTCACTACAGAAATCATGCAGTCAAAACCTCCTGTGTTGATCCTGGCTTACGACGAGGCGCACAGCTTGAGTATCACGAAAGATGACAACCCTAGGGCTGCAACAGCATTTTCAGAGCATCGACGGGTGTTACGAGGGTTGAGGACATACCCTGTCTTTTCCCTGTTTCTATCTACAACTGGAAAGATTCATGATCTTACCCCACAACCCAAAAATGATGCCTCCGACCGACTTCGGAATTTAACGCCACATTTATTGCCTCCATTTTCAACTCTTGGATTCGACCAAATGATCAACACACACAACTTAATGGCTGGCAGCCAGAATGTCGGGATCAATGAAGTATCAAAGGTGGGGTTCATGGTCCTTTTTGGTCGTCCACTGTAAGCACATTCTCGAATCCATGTTGTTGTTTTTTATTGATATTTTTCAATCAAGATGGGGAACCCGTTACAAACACGGCAGTGAAATTGACAAGGGAGATATCGTCCAATTCGCAAGACAAAAGTTAATGCATGGAGAAGATCCCGAAAACCCTAGTTCCAGTGCGAAACTTGGTAATGATTATCTGCCAATCAATGCTTCTTCTTTTGACATGGGCCTTCACTTTAGCATTAATGTCCGTCTGCCTTGCACTTGAATTCAATGCTCAGACGACAGATGCACATGTTCGCCAGATGGAACAAGTGGAGAAACATATGCGCATCTGCATTCTTGTTCATAAAGGCTTTGAGACAGCTGTGACGATCTCTCCCTCTGAACCTCTGCTGGCAGAGGCAGCTCGCCAATATATGAGCACTTACAGGTCAAGGTTTAATATGCCAGCAAGTCTCCTCGAACATTTAACAATAATGGGTCTGGATAAAGGAGAGCGAGGAGAGCTGGTTGCTCAGGTATTGCTCATTCTGGCAGCGGATAAAGCATGCGAAGAGCACTTGGCTATTGCAGGCCAACAGCCTATTCCAACAATCACATCAGAAAACCAACCTATGCTCGAATTGCCTCTCGTCTCAACAGTCCCCCGAGCCTTTTCTGTGGAGCTTTTTATAAAAGCACTGCTAGGAGAACAGTGGCATGATGACGTCTTGAATAGCCTTCCTGCTAAATGGCGCACGAAAACCGAGGCGAAGCAGTCTTTCCAGACCACGTTCAAGGATGCCAAGGTGTACTTCACACAGTTCATCAAACTGGACGATGTGAAAGTGGTGAATCGTGAATTCCTCTGGAGGCTCGCAATTCGTGGGATTGTTGCTGTGTGTGCAAATGGTCAAGGCGGAATGGATATCATTGCTCCACTTGTGTTCGGCACAGGAAGATTGTGCCGTTCACAAACCTCTGCGCTCCTGATACAAGTCAAGAATGATCAGTGTTTCAAAGCACAGCCCAACGTCATCCTCTTTGACCTCATGAATCCGTACTTGGTTCGTGTCTTTGACATGAAGGAGGAGCATCCGTTACCAATCATTCGGATGGTTTTTGCATTCGCTTCACCCACTGCTGCAGTTGAAGTCTTGCCTCAAGATGTGGATCGCCTCCCACGCAAGGCAAAGACCGCGACACGGAAGACTGTCGAAAAGTCTCCTCGGTATACTGCTTATGACATCTGGTGTGCTAAAGCATCATCAGAAACATTCAGGGTCATCAAGATGGAGGATGAACAGAACTATGCTCTGCTCTTGAAAGCTGACAAGGTCTTCCCACAGGGGTATCGTTCCGAGTTTGGTGTAGACGAGGTGGAGAGCATCAGGCGCAGCATGAATCCTGGAACCTCAGTCAACAAAGCGCACTGGGCATTCTGTGGTACTAATACACCACAGCTACCACATGTGGACTTTGCGGATAATGTTGATTTCGGAGAGGAGGTTCAAGAGGAATGAGTTGTTGACAGTGGTTGTTGCTGAATTCCAAGGGGCTGATGTGTAAGGGGGACGTCGTCCGTGGGATGAGCGCGCAGTAAGTTCCCGCGAGAGGTGCAAGCGGCGACGGCAGTGAAAGCGCGAGGCAAGACAAGAACGCTGAAGCAGGGTGCGGACGCGACGCGTACGTCACTGGAGACGAAACAGTTATGCTAGTGTGTAGGCCCAAAGCAATG
>JABCKH010007672.1:0-50801 GCA_018851285.1 Lyophyllum semitale | reverse complement strand
GGATTTACTGATGCTGAGGGTTGTTTTACTGTATCATTTATCTCAAATTCGAACGCTTTTAGATTAAGATATTTCTTCCCTAACCCTGACAGAGTCACGTGATAAAGCCCCTATACATTTTGAGCGGCTCACAGGATCGCGTCCGCCGAACAGCTTAAAATTGTTTCCACTTATCTATGGTATGGTAGTGGTAAATCTTATATAAAAATTAGCCCTCAGAAAAGAAGTTAAAAAACATTGATAACCTCTCAATGGCCTACAAAATGCCTACACTTCCCGGACATGCAATGTTGAACTCCTTTCTTCGGATAGGCGGTCGAGAGGGCGGCAGCGGCAGTGGTCAAAGCGACTGGTTGGCCTCTCGATGCTCTTTCCCCCATGACGATCGATTTGCCCGGATCGGCGGCAGTCCCCCCGCTCGTCTGTGCTGCTCGGTTGCTGCTGGGAATCTGGGACGTGGTCCGGCTCGTCAAGGTGCCGTCATCCACGCATATTATGGTGCTTTTCCGAATCTGATTTGAGCTTATAGACGAACCGACACGACTGTATGTGGTTGACAGATCGGTGCACCCATGTTCTGCACACCGCTTGCGAATCGATCTCGCGTCTTGGTGATGAAGAGCTCGCTGCGCCCATGGCCAAGCTCATTGAGTACGTCGTTTCCGTTTCCATTCATAACCCTACCCCAAACCAGCTAACTAATAACAACGATATCCCCAGCTCTTTGACTACCATCCACACGCTCATGCAAACCCAGCGCACCCGTTCCTTCCTCGGGCAGTATCTCAAGGGAGCCAAGATCCGCGCACAGCTCAACGCATGCGACGACTCCATCACCAAGGCCCGCGATCTATTCACGTTCTGCATGCAAGTCTTCCTCCTCACCCGGTTTCACGTCGTAGAGAGCCAGTATCGGGACGCACTCGAGAATACCCACGCATATACTCAGCTGCCGCCCCCGCCCCCGCCCCGGGTACCATGTGCCTCGCTGGGTGAGGACGGGTTCGATGTGGCAGAGGCTAATAGGAACCTGCGTGAGGAGATCACTTGGAGCGGTGTCAGGGTGCTCGACTTGATGAACCATTATAATTACGCTCTCGATTCTGCGCACGAGTTCCCCTTCCCCGTCCCGGTCCCCGCGAGCTCCGTTTCTTCGAATTGAATTAGGTCGCCGTTGTCTTTCTAGATCCGTATGAATCCTCTACCACGTCCCTGGGTTCTGTTTTAATTTTATACCTTATCTCGTTAATCGCTCTACCGTAATTTTACTTAAGGGATGATTCGAATATTATACATATGTTTAATCACTATCGCTCTAATTCCGCCTCACGTCGGGTCGTCATCCCTCGCCCCTTTCTTAAACGCTTCCTACAAAGTACTGAATAGACGACTATCCTGTGGGCGGGCGACCCGTGACAAAAAATTGCTTCTAGCCTACCACAGTGGACACCATCCGGACTCAAACCGGGGACCCCTCCCGCTTTATGTAAGTTCAAAGAGCGGAAGTTCAGCCTGCCAACTGACTACGGCATGTGTCCATGTTCGAGGGGTATAACAACGTCGGGTGTATTGCTAACGAGGCATTTCCGGAGGGATAAAAAGTGTAAACTGTTATCGCGTTGGAATGGGTGGAGCTGGATTCGAACCGGGGACCGCATAGATGGTGGAGCATGTTTTGGCGGGCCGGCTAACCAACTGCGGCATGTGTCCAGGTTATGTGTTCAAGCACTGTCAAATATTCCCAACTAGGGAAGCATTTTCTAGACAAAAGGTAATCAATTCCATATACTTTTCGGATTCGAACCAGGGACCGCCCGCATACTTACTGCTTGGTTATTTTATTATATGTGGCAGGCGAGCTGACCAGCTACAGCATGTGTCCCTGTAAGATCCACCCGTCTTGAGGGAGTTGGGCTGTTGAACCGAGAGAAATCTCATTAGATTGTAAAATATTGCAGCGGGGCTTTACTTTTTCTCTACAATCAAGCGCAAGAGGACTGGGCATTGCCGGCGGACGAGATAAAAAGTAAGATTACGTTTTTCGCCACAAGTGTACACACCCGGATTCGAACCAGGGACCGTCTGCGGACTCCAAACAGTGGCATTAGAGGAGAATATTTCAGCGGGCTTGTCAGCCAACTGACTGCAGCATATGTCCAGTTCTAGGCAATAGTTGCGTCGGATAGGTATTAGATGTCCCTTGCCAGCGAAGGGCTTTAAAGGAAAAAAGTTTACTGCACTCGTTTTTCAGTGGATACACCCGGGTTCGAACCAGGGACTGCCACAGACGCCGTGGCAGAGGACAATGTACAGCAGGCCTGCTGACTGCACCACATGGCTCGCTGGAATTACAGTGGCATCCTGGGTACCAGGTGTTTCTGCGAACAAAGGGCCTTTCTGAGTAAAATAACGTTACCACACACCAAATCCCAGTGAACACACCCGGATTTGAACCGGGGACCGCCCGTGCACTCACTTCTATCAATGACGACGATATATGGCGGGCAAGTTGACCAGCTACAGCATGTGTCCTGTTGACAGCAGGGGAGGTCCGAGAGTTAACTGTTTCGTTGTCACCCAGGGTGACACAAAAATGTGGGCTAGGTTCATGAAATGATGAGAAGGGGATTCGAACCCCCCCGCCCCCAAATGGACTAGATTAGTGTTATGGCTTAGACCGGTCGACTGTTTCCTTATGTCCACTGATAGTAGAGGTATTTTAACGGGCTACAACGCACGATTATCAGAGAGCTGCCGAACAAATGAACAGTGGTCGAGAAAGCGAGAGTGCGTAGGAGATGGTGGCCTTTACTTTAGTAAGGTTCAAACCAAGTGACCCAAAAGTACATTAACCAGCTATTATGATGAGCTGGGGATTCGAAATGAAGGGCAGTGCAGATGACGGCGCCGAGTGATAAGACAATGACAAGCCTGAGGCGACTGCATTCCACTAGATTCTGTGGTTGAGGCTTCGTTTGAATAGATGCCAGAGTTTTAGTTCCATTTGTATGAACTCAGTCTGCGATCTTCAAGCTCGGACTATGTACGTCTAAGCGCGGTCTCGAGAGCGAAAGAAAAGATTTAAAACTGAGACTAAAAAAAGAGCTGCCAGTTTCCAGTGTTGCATCGACCAAGGAGGTATGGGACGTGTGACGAATTTCAATCGACGCTGACTGTCGTAGGCTTCCAATCTAGCGTCCGTCGTATGAGTTCCTTGGAAGATTTGGTTCAGAGGAAGATGACTCCACAATCGGGACGGGGCGGCCCGGGTATATTTGGTCATCAACTTCAAGCACAGGCGATTAGCGCCAAATCAGCGCCCGCCATGCTCCTTTGACGGGTCCATAACTGGGCGCACCTTCCTCTCGCATCGTTTGAATACCATAAAGACTCAGATGCTTCCATATGGATTGACATCGGTCATCGCTCCCGATCGTCCAACGACTACTAAAACCAGAGCCGCAAAACCTAGCATTATTCCCTAACAGCCACGACCATAGTCTCGATTTGTTACCTAATCTTCGTACGCTTTTCAAAACTGATCTTCGTGAGTCTCTACACTTCACAAGTAACATACAAACCCCACATAAACCCCAGGAACAGATGGCCGCCTCGTCTTCGCCAGCACCGGGAGCCACCGTGCATATCTCCTCTCCCCCAAACGTGTCATCCACCCTTCCGTCATCCACCTCCAACACGCCTACATTCACGCCCAAAACCCTCTCGCCATCTGCCGCCCCATTCCATGCCCACACGCTCGGCCACTCTACCTCGCTTATGCCTCCTCCACCGAGCTCGTCGCTCGCCCCACTACTCAACAGCGCCATCTCTGATCCGAACGTCCCCTTCTCCCACAAACAGGAGCACCAGAGCCCATTATCGGTGTTTAGGACTCAGGGAAATCGATGCCGCTTCCGAGAAGGATTTAAGGGGTGTCTGAAGAGCATAGCAAGAGCGTTCGGCGGACCCATTAGGTACGTCGGGATGATATATTACTCTGAGGATCGGATGTTGACCATTTTTTCTTTTTCTTTTTGATATATAGCAGGTTGAGCGAGCGACGGAGGCGGTGGTGGGTACCACCGGCTTCACTCGCAAGCTACTTTTCAATGAGGTCGAATAGGTGCTAGTCACCGGGCTCGTCTCTTCGGCTCGAATTCTGCTCAAGATATGGGTAGCCGGCCTCCCCATCGATGTACGTCATTTATTTTGTGCGTTTCTGTGACTTGCAACAATCTAATTTTGGCTTTTCAGATGAATTGGCACGCGTGTTTGCAGCTGACGGAGTTGACTGCTGGACATACTCGTTCTTTTTCCTGGGGATCAGTTTCCACGAGCAGTCAAATAAGTGTTCGTGTTCTGCATTATGCCTTTGCATTTAGTATTCAATGTGAGGAATCTATCTATCCTGCCCTTTGCTTCGTGCACACATTTCATTCCCCACCCACTCATAGCTGCTTCAATTAGTGTTACGATGCCACTTGGGGCAGCCACTTCTTGGCCGCTTGTAAGTTGTATGGTGCGGTGGCTCACCTGTGGCATCCAAACGATAAGTGTATTTAGGCAAAAGGATATATATTTTTGCATTGAAGCTCTGAATCAAGTTCTGTGATGCCCCTCACATGAAACGCCACGGACAACGTCACAATGATTTGACAATGATGGTTAAGTTCCATCACCTTCATTTGCCTCGTTTCGTCAATCTGTACAATCGCCCACCTTTAGTTCGACCAAGCGGGCCTGTGTGAGACATGGGAGTTTGAGGTTCCTTCTCACCACAAGCGACCGTACTCACTGCTGCCCAGTTCGACGAGAAATACAGAATCCAAACACCTCTTTCAACCTAGTATCTGCAACAAGCTGTCATCGATATCTTCAACGAGAAAGGTCTCCGCGACAAATTAATCGCCAATCCAAAGGAACTATCTAGCAGCATGAAGTACGTACGAAATATTAAAGATTAAATAATTAAAAGAGAACTTCAAGATGCACAACGGCGGCAGCGACGCGAGTCCTCCAAACTGTGTGGACGGAAGACAGCCTCAGAGTACCCCCTAAGAGCCTCACCTAGAACGCGCGTGAGCCATACGCCCTCTGGCTCCCCCGAGAGACGTACTATATGCTGCATGGAGGCACTGACAAGCTCATTTAAGGACTGAAATGGCTTCTCGACGTTGGGAACATGTTGCACATCGCTTGAGCTGCCTTTCTGACTCGCTGTATATATCGTACAGACTCTCAGAGAGCCTCGATCCAACGCGGACGTAGCCCCCGCAGAGCTCGGACTGGAAGTTATTGGCGACTCGTCGAGATGGACTGATGATGCTGAAAGGGACGTTTCGAGCCGCCACTCGATCGGGTGAGCTGTTGATGTCCCAGGTATAGGAGAGAATAAAGACGACATGGGCGGGGGAAGATCCCGTGGAGTTTCCGTCTCCATGGCTGTGGTGGATGTGGGTGAAGGAGGATGTTGGGATGCAACATTCGAGTACGGCTTTAGATCATCCAAGTAGTCCACGAGATGTGGGTGGCAATTGACATCCCACCACGCCTCCGCATCGGTGGTAGTGATATTTCTAACGTTGTCCAATATCACTAGATGTAACCCATGTTCTGTTTACTACGTCAGAATAGGGGGCCTAATCGTGGCTGAATTTTACTTACCCTCACTCCAATCGGATACGCCCCCCATGCTTGCCCACTCAACAAAGGCACCCGCCTCGCCCGTGGCATCTGGCGGCTGACGGTTGTTCGGTGGCGAAATCTTCTGTGGTGTTATTGGTAAGTCGAAGGTGAACGCGGTATACTGTGTAGAATTATGATCAGGCTCTAAGCAACAAATAATATAGCATGGAACTCACCCAAACCCTCAGGAGATGCCCCAGCTCATGATAGAGACACAGGAAGGCGAAAAGTCGAGCTTCCGGGGTGCCGAGGCGGAGTACCCTGAGGAGTCGCTCCTCCACGATTATTGTATGTTCCATCCCGGGACTTTTGATGATTGATGCCCACCCGACTCCGGTGTCCTCGATAAGGACGGTCATGTGGGTGAGAGAGAAACGTTGTCTAAGAGAGAGCCTCAGCTGCTCGATTTTTTTGGCGTGGCGTGTTTGGTAATCCTCTCGTGCGAGCAGCGTCGAAAAGGAAGATGGAGATGCATCTTCGTCCGAAGCCTGAAGTTCGCACAAGGGCGCAAGGAGGTGAAGATGTGGTTCGTCCCCAGCGAGTGCCTTCATAACTTGAAGAAGGACTTGGCTTATAATCTTTTCGTCGCTGGTAGCAGCTGGTGTCCTTAGCACATATGGACTTGGAGAGCGGAGGACAGAGACTTTGAAATGATGGAGGGCTACAGCGGTTGAGACCATGATGATGGTACGACGATGACAGGGAAATTAGGAGCCGAAACCTTTTTATGAGTGAACGAAAATAGGAGTGTAGTATTATTTTAATCGATGTTAGCCGCCATGCAGAAACTTGTGAGGCACTTATCCAAGTTCAGACGCGCGCACGACGTGGATCCGTACACACATTCCCAAATCCCACAGGAGTAGGAAAACCGGGGTAGATACCACTATAACATATGTTAGCTAGCTTAAAGGACGAATAACTAAATATTTGCACCAATGGTATGATTTACGATCTCTATCCTGCCTCGCTCCTGCCTCCTCTGACCCTGAACGGATCTGCTCGAAAACGAAAACTCGAGTGAGTCGAAAAAGAAAAAGAAATACTAACCTTTTCATCTCGTCCATCATTCATTCGCTACATTTTTCCTCAGCTACGCGCACGTTCCCTGCCTTATAGTAATCTCGAGAGTCGCGGCCTCAGCAGTTGAAGTTGACAGACGACTCAAGTACGACAAGCTGCGGACAAAAGAACTTCAGAACTTCTTAGAACTGCCATAGTAATGATCCTGTTCGCGATGATTCTGAGTTTGTCGAACTCTACAGGAGAACACACGCATTGGTATACATATATCGATAGGGCATGACAACCAAACGAACCGCCACTTTTCGTCACACAGCTCGAGCGCAAGAGCCTTGAGATTCCCAGCATGCGTCTTCAGGAGGAAGATGAGCCAGTTGTACAGATTCAAGTCGAGCGACTTGAGGTCGTACCTCTGGTAGGGAGAAGCGACCGCCGACTAGGATGCCTCCGTAGGTTCCCTAGGATTGGTGAGGACACCGTGATCCTGGGACTGAGCTACGCATCCAGAGGAGACAGACAAATCGTAGAGCGCGTGGATAAAGAAAAGCGCGTGGGAGAGAGGGTGGCTCCTTCCTTTGGTAGACAATGGGAGTTCAGGTTTCCATTGCATAAAATGTATCCTGCGTCTACCTGGATAGTGGGGCTCAAAATGGGGGTCGCACAGATGGGCGCCAAGAATGATATGAAGGAACAATGACAAGCCTGAGGTGACTGTATTCCGCCAGATCCACAGTCATAGCTTCATTAGATTGGACTCTGAGTTTATATTCGTTCCAGTTGTATAACTTTTAGTCCGAGATTTCGAGCTCGCCGAGGCTACGTATGTCTATGAGCGGTTCTCGAGAGAGAGATAAAAAGCTGAGACTAAAAAGTTAAAACAGAGCCGCCAGTATCCAGCACTGCTTCGATCTAAGGAGGTATAGGAGTTGAAACGAATCTCAGATGCTGACCGTCGCGGTCGTGTGCTTACAATCTAGCGTCGGTCTTGTGGGCTCATTCAAGCTGAGAAGTTTCGTTCAGGAATCCCAGGGAGATGACTCCACAAACGGGACGGGGCGGCCCGGGTATATTTGGTAAGCATAGAATTAGCGCCAGATTAGCGCCAACCTTCGTGGTTATGCGCATCTCCCTCTCGCAGCGTCGAACAACTCTGAATATGCTTCCGCACGGATCTCATCGCCGTCCAAGACCACTAAAACCAACGTCAGCCCGTAAAACCTGGCCTGCTTCTTTACAGCCACGACCATACGCCGTGCAAAGCGACATCCTCGCCGTCGCACGTCTTAGATAACATAGAACCCAAGCAAAATCGATGACCTCTCTGTCTTCGCCAGCACAAGGAGCCGCGGCGGCTAACACCCACCTCACCTCTCCTCCTAGTGTGTTATCCACTACGCCGTCATACACCTCGGCCACGCATACACCCACGAAAAAGCTCTTCTCCCCCCCCCCAGCTCGTCGACCTTGTTCTTCACGCCGCTCAGAAGCGCCATCTCTGAGCCGTCCAACGACAATCAGGATTGAACATAGAGCTCGTTCTCGGTGTGTAGGATCCCAACGAGGTCGAAGTCGAGGATTCAGGCACCGAAATGGAGTAGAGTGGAGGAATAACATGGCAAGGACATGGCAAGGACATATTAGGTACATCGTCTCGATATGCACTGGGGATCTAATGTTGACTGTTCTCGTTTCACTATATAGCGGGTTGAGCGGGCGGTGATGGGTGCGACCGGCCCCATCGATACGGTACGTTTATTCTTCTCGTTTTTCTGACTTACGAAAATTGAATATTTTGGCTTTCAGGCGGATTGGTGCGCGTGCTTGCGGTTGACCAAGCACTGCGAGGCTTTCAAGCAAGTAGAGATTACAAGAAATGAAGAGGAGCTACATGGCCCAGCTCATCATGTACGTTATGCTATACCTCCCCCACGAACTAACAGTAACACCGATATCTCCACAGATAATCCACCCCCGTCCACACGTTCCTCCTACATCACCAACAAATCCACCCTTCGTTCCTCCAACGAAGCTGAGACGAGAGCCCCGTCCCGGATCCTCACATCGCTCACCATAGTCAACACATTCACAGCGGAACTTGGCGTCAAACTGGACAGGAACAGGGATGGGCGTGCTTTGATGCAGGAAATCGTTGTTTTGGACTCTCGCCTTGAGAGTGCTGCTTTTCGCGTCGGTTTCTGGTTAAGCTTCTGCTTCTGCTTCTGTGTTCTGAGTTCGTTCTCGTCGTCGTGGCCGTTTCCTCCATTTCGGATTGAATGTAGTCAGCTGTTCGCCTACGTTCTGTTTTTTTCTTCTTCTTCTCCCATCCGTACCGCCATCTGCCTTATATGTCTCTTCTCCCTCTCTTAGAAATGTATCGTACACCACATCATCGTACATTATTCAAATCTCATGACCTCGTGCTTTGTGGTGCTCAACGACCCTCAAGTGGCGCTCGTTCAGACAAAAATTCGCGTTTGTGATTGATATTCGACTTTGACACTCATCCAAGTAATTTCGCGAAAGAATGGGGGTTTCTTTTGTGCTTCATTGTTGATTTACCCTTGACTCTTCCCCAATTCCGCCAGCGCGGGAAAAAGAAATATTATGTGACCTGTTCTTCACAATGTATAGTGAACACACCTGGATTCGAACCAGGGACCTGAGCGTTACATTGACTCAAGAGGTGGCGTGCAAATTGACTGCACCATATGTCCAGTTAGTGGGTACTGGGTATGAGATCTTCCCCTCCAGTGAGGGATCTTCTAAGCAAAACAAAAAACAGGTTCACTCATTAAAGACACACGTTGATGGAGGTCATAGTATGCGGCCAGGTGCGTTTGACCCAGCTACAGCTGCAGCATGTGTCCTATTGAGTATATGTATACCGACCCATAGATGGAGTCGTTCTGTTGGGTCGAGGAATCAAGAAGGAATTTAACTTTAGAAAGAAAAAGTCATTTTGGTCTTGACGGAGGACTCGGTGTGTGTGGCCGTTAGGGGTTTTTTTTTTCAGTACAAACACGAGCGCAGAAATGAAACTGGGGATGATCGATTATCCCGCAGGTGGATGAGAAAAGAAAAATAAAGGTTCAATCACTAGAACTGTTATGAATACACCCAGGGTTCGAACCAGGGACCCCGCCCGTCATCTTCATTCACGGAGGATGTTTGGCGGGCCAGCTACCGACTACAGCATATGTCCAGTTACTTATAGCAGCGTCGAGCATGTTAAATATCCCCTCCTGGGGAAGGTTTGAATTAAAAGAGGATGATTTGGCCTCCTAATGGACACACCCGGATTCGAACCGGTGACTCCTGCCTACATAATTATTAGCGCAGTATCAGGGGAAGAATGTTCAATGGGCCTGTGCTAACTGTTATTGAGTACAGCATGTGTCTAGCTGGAGATGAGGGTGGAGGAGGGAGCATTAGGTGTTTCTGCGAGATGAAGGATGTTGCAAGGTAAAAAGATGTGCCCAAACTCCTAGTGGACACACCCGGATTCAAACCGGGGACCGCCCGCACACTCACTATGTGGATGAAGAACATGTGGGCGGGCGAGTTACCTAGCTATAGCATGTGTCCTGTGAGATTTCCCCCATGAAGGGGTTGTTCTATTGAATCGAGAGAAACCTAATTGGACTGTAAAAAAATTCAAGTTCTCCGTAGCCGTATAAGCGCCAATGCGAGAGGAGTCAGACTGGGAATCCAAGTTGGCCATACTCTGCTAGCAGACGAGAATCAGTAGAAGAAAATATACTCGTCGTCACTGCGAGCAGACACACCCGGATTCGAACCAGCGACCGCCCGTGGATATGCTACAACAAGGATAATATCCGTCAGGCGAGTTGACCAGCTACGGAAAGTGCCCAGCTGTTAGACAAAATCCATATGACTGAGCACTGGTCGCTGAATAGTCTATCGGATATGGACTTGGAGCGCGACGCTGAGAAAAAGAAATTCTGAGTACAAAACCGAGCAGCGAATTCGGTAGAGACCCACATGATCCCTCCTCGCAGCCTTCATCGATATGACAAGTTGAGGCATCGGCATCCAACGACGGAGGTCTTTGCTTGCACATGTTGTACACAAGCATTCTTCCGTCCGACCATACGTCATGTGTTGTCATCGATCTGAGACACTAGAAAATCTATAAGAACAGTCGTCGAGTCCCGGGGGTGCCCGAATTACCCATTCCCAGCCTAAATTCAGGTTACATCATGTCATGGTACGACCCACATCACCAAGTCCCGGGTTTTTATCCTCCAGAGGCCATTTATCCCGACCACAGAGAGGAAGGACAGGGCATGCCGGACTGCGTGAGGCAGTAAACTTTATGGCCAGAAGTATATTGAAAACGCCTTCCAGAGCGCCGCGGACAAGGCTAGACAACACCTTCCTCAATGTCCTCGTAAGTGACATTACCTCAAACGAGCAATCTCCGTGCTGATTGTCAGCCCAGCCGATGCAAATAAGAACGAGCTCCCCGGAGAGCAAGCTCGTCTGGACGCGTCTGCTGAGGGATCGCCTTCTAAAAGTGGTTTGCATCAACTTGCATTCACTACTCTCGTCCAGATGGATTCACTCACACATTTTGATAGTTACTTCCACGCTGCCCTCAAAGGAAGCACCCGGTGGATCCCGTGGCGACGTAGGTTCTATTCCCGGCAACTGCTCGGAGCGCAGCGTCTCCAAGCTTCCTGAGGAGCGCCACGAGGAGGCGTTACCGTCGCGTGAGACGAACCACGAAGAACTTGGTAAGACTGCTGGCGTCGGACCCCTGCCTGGTGGCCCAAACGAAAGCCGTGTTGCTGTGTTGCCAGACGAACGGACCAAATCGGAAAGTAGGTGTACTTTCTTGGCCCGTTCATCTCGTCGCTGAGATGTTCAATCAAACCAGAAGAGCGATTGGGTGGTGCCAGGGAAACCGAAAGCAAAGATAAGCGTGAGAAAGTTAGGGAAAAGGGTAAGCAGAAAGCGAAGTCGGAAGAACGCTCAGGTGGTGGACCTAGGGAGAGCGATAGGAAAGGAAAGCCCGAGCAATCCAAGGAAGAAGGTAAGGAGAAAGAGAAATCGGCGGGTGGCGGACCTAGGGAGAGCGAAAGGAAAGAAAAATCTGAGGAAATTAAGGAAAAAGAGAAAGAGAAAGAGAAGCCAACGGGTACCACGGGTAGGTTGAACGAGGATTACCACCCTGCCAAACTGCACCCGCCAGACCCCTCGAAGCAGCCGATAGGAGCGCCTGAATGTCCCGCTGAGCCGCATTCAACCCCAGCCACATCGGAAACTGAGGATAGAGGCGATACGGGCGAACAGGGCAAGGTTGGCCTCAAAGAGAAGCTGAAAGGAGAGGCAAAGGTTATCTCCGGGAAGTTGGAGCGCGACAAAGAGAAGATCGAGGAGGGCAAGCACATGATGGGAAAATAGAGTTCTTCCTCGCGTTGAGTTGTACGTCCAAACATGATGCACGACCAACGGTTGATAATGCTCCGTACGAATATATTTGCATAATTAGTGTAATCATATCAGACCGATCTATCTGTAGCTTTGTACCGTCTATCTCAGTAACGATGTACGCATGATATGAGATAGATACAATCACCTATGCTGTACTATGTCTCTGTCTTGAGAACATCAACGGAAGGCCATGTTTTCTGCCTACACAGTGGAAGTCCTGCTCCTTGATTCTGCGAAACGTTCACGTTAGAATATCCTGTAGTTAGTCAGATTGAGCAAATGAACTAACCTTCGCTTGAAGGCGGGGAGGATGATCATGGTCAAAGAACACAATTTTTTGTCACAGTCACAAATTCAAATTTCCGCCGATCCTCAACACCGCTCAACACCATCGGCTGCATCCCCTCGACTCATGCGCATGAGGACTTATAGATTCGACATTTTCACTGGGCCTCCCGACCATCAGTAAGTGAAAATTCGCCGGGCTTGTTCGATATGCTGACGACGGCATGCTGTAGTGGCATCTTTTCTGCCCTCTCACACTCTGTAGTTCAACTCGTTGGATTCAGGATGGACGTCCTCAGAAAGCACGGCCCCTCTCCTTCGTCGTCCTCGCCAATCTCGTAGTGCGGACACGCTTGTTAAGCGACAGGAAACTTGGAAGATGGTAACTAAAACGCACGAGAAGCATGCACACACGTGGTTCTACAGTATCGTGAGTCGCGGTTTTGAGCCCTTTCTGATCACGCTGACCATGATACTTATACCCACTTTCAGTCCACGCCCGATTTCTGAACCCGTACGCTAACATCAATGATGGGTACAGGGGACGGGTGTTTTTTTCTCCATGAGAGAATCTCTTCGGTACGTCCACACCGGAACACAGCCCTCCACATACTGACAGGCAATCTAACGCCATTCATGTAGAGCCGGTCTATGCATCCCTATGAGCATGACAAGCCTAAACGTCACGACAGAGACAATCCTTGGAAAATACTTTTTCTTGAAACATTGTCACTTCGAGGCCTATATATACAGGGTTTACTTATATTTCGTTTCCGCGGAGTCGTTTGGGTTGCTCTCCGCCGCCTTAAGGAGGGTAGAGCTCATCATGGGCGGCCGCAGATCCATCGAGCGTTGGAGTTGGAAGAGGAATGACTTAGCACGATCCCGCGGTGCCCGTTGTTAGAGAACGACGGGCTGGTGTTCACATTTTGTTCTGATAAGTTCGATCGTGAGTACACACTGCTCGCCTCTCTAACGCGTATGATAATAGATGACGTACGTTAGCTGAATAGCACCTTTCGAAGCAAAGGTCATCCGCTTCTTTTCTTCGTATATGTCTTGCTATCCTTGACTCAACCACATCGTACTTCGCGTTTACGTGCAATTCACGTGCCGAGTTTGAGTTACTCCCATTCCTCCATTTGACTTGCGTTTCGATAAGATGGTCCTCGGGCTAAGGGCTGGTTAACATACCGCACGGACTGCAGACGACAGATGAGTGAGTGAACGTTGCAATGGAGCGAACACGCAGCCTCGTAACTACTTACATCCCTTTGTCGTCGTTTTTCTGATTCTCCTTGCTCTTGAAGATACCAGGTGGTATTATGAAAGACGCTGAGGGGAGGGGGAGGAAGCTCTGAGAGGAAAGTGAATCACTATAAGGGTGGAGAATACCTTCTGTTCATGTCCCAAGAACGAAGTAATCGATCACTTTGTTTGAAGGATATAAAGCTATGATATAATTCGATTATCAGAAGCATAAACTTTCGTAGTGCCCTAAATCGTATATTCAACTGGATCTATTGGACGTTGCCGTTTTCTTAGGTAGGTTGAAAGAGGATCTGGATCGAGCCCATGTTTGGCCATGGGGGGCTTGCCGCTCATCTCCCTCACGCTCTACCATACCTATGAAGGTAGGATACTTTATGAACACTTAACGGGACGCAGTATTAATGTACTTACTTTAACTTGAGAGCTTGAAGGCTATCAGTCGTCCCGAAGCTTTCATCTCACCATGTTACCAAAGACACGATTAGGTTATAGGAACTTCCCTAAAGTGAGGAACGAAGAACTAGCATTGGGCAACTCGGAGGAAACGAACCTAGGATGCCATGAGGTATATGGAAATTTAAATGAGCACTGGTGCGGAACATTGTACAGTCAACTCACCATGCCTCCCTCTGAAAAGACAGGCCTTCGCGGGATGAAACTAAGAATGGACGGTGCCTCATCCGACAAAATGTGTCGTGCGCCTCAAAGTCTGACGGCGCCGTGCGATAAAACAAAGATAAAGGATAAACCAAAAATAAAGTCACGGTAAAAGTTAACTTCAATCATCCTTCGCGAAAATGATGATAGGGGGATTCGAACCCCCGCCCCGAAGAGACCAGATGTGCTGGACGTCGAACGTCCTGGTCCCTAGTCTGGCGCCTTGGACCGCTCGGCCATCTTACCATGACTGTAGACGGTGGATAAATCCTCACGGGGCGGCGGGAGGGTGCTGGCGGTGGACGCGGAAGAGGCTCGGGAATAGTGTGGGTCGGTGGTAAGGGGGCAGGGAGAGGCCGTGTAGAATTGGGTAGGTCTCTGGTGGGAGTGAGCCGCAGAATTACAGTCATACGAGTGCAGGGTGTTGGAGACGAGAACAAGGGTGCGTAGGGAACCCTCTTCGAAGCCTCCCTTTTCGTGGGAGCCCCGGGCGGCATGATTCCATTCCGTAGAGTCAGAGTGCCATAGGATTTAGAGTTATAGAAATTAAGGGTGGATATGGAGGCTCGTTCTGCGTTCGACTGGGTAGTGGGGCTCGAAATGAGGTCCTGAGGAGTCCGTACAGATGAAGGCTTGCAGATGAGGGGACCGATGATAGGAGACCACTGCATTTCAACGTCATAGTTTCGTTGGAATGGACGTCCAAGCCACCCTCTGTTTAGGATTTCAAGCTCTGGGCTGCGTATGAGCGGTTTCGAAGATGAGACGCAGGAGAGAAACAGCTACTTACGGCCCCGAGTTCAATCAGATCAAGGACGCGTGACAGATCTCCACGCACGAGTATGATGAGCTTACAATTCGGCCTCTTATAGGCTCCTTGGGTTTTGTTGAGAATTCGCGGTTCAGATGACCGTCGTCATGGATGGAAACCACTGTACTGCTTATGTCCGTCAAACATCACCAAGCACAGGATTAGCGCCCACCTTCATACTTCTGCAACGTTCTCCTACACGTCCTCCTTCAACGATATATAATCTCCCTCTCGCATCGTTATAAAAGGGACGACGAGAGATTGCCTCCGCCAATTCAAACCACAGTCGATCGATCATTTCGATTTTCCCACGAGTGCTAACGCGGATACAAACAACGCCAGCCTCAAAAATCTTTCTTGTTTCCTTGCAGCGACGATCACTGTTTTTGCCCGTTACCTGGATTTCCAAAGGCGATTTTCCCGAGTCTCTGCACTTTCTAGATAACATCGAATCCTATACAAAACCCTAGAATCTTGAAATGGCCTCACCATCGGGCTCGTCGTCGCCAGCACCGGGAGCGACGGCGGCCACAGTGCGGGTCTCCTCACCTCTCAACCCGTCAGCCACCCCACCATCATCGACCTCGACCACCCCCACCCACACGCCCAAGCCTTCTGTTAGTGTCCTCGCCCCGCCTGCCACGTTCGCCCGTCCCCGTGGGCACTCCACCTCGGCTATGCGTCCGCCGCCAAGCTCCTCACCTGCCACGCCGCTCAGCAGAGTTATCTCGGAGCCCAGCGTGCCTCTCTCACACAGCGACAGCGACAGCCAGGATCCGAGCGCGTTTTCGGTGTTTGGGTACACCATCTCAAAGAAGCGGGACAGTATGGGATCGGTGACGCCGCCCAACTCGCCTCCTTCTACGTGGTGGGGAGGTGCAGATGTATCGCATCGGCCCTGGAGGGACCCGCCGAAGAAGAAGAAGACGGTGCCGGAGGAACAGACGGAGGGCTGGGTGAACACTCGTCAGGTATGTTTGGATTTCCATGTTGGGCGATTTCCACTTTGGGCTGACCTTTCGAATAGCGGGTTGCTCAGGCTGCGGCGGCGGTGCTAGGTACGACTGGTGACGTGGCTCACGAAGTCTTGTTCACGACGGTCGACTTGCTTGAATTCGTGCCAGTTCCCGGCCTTGCTTCTGCGGCTCGCGTGCTGCTCAACATCTGGGACGCGGTCCAGCTCGTCGATGTACGCCATCCTCTCATTTTCGTCACTGTCATTTCTAATTTTAGCTTTTTCAGACGAACCGGCTCGCGTGCTTGCGGCTGACCGAGCGGTGCGCCGACATCCTGCTCTCGGTTCGCGAGGAGATCAAGGAGGCGGGCGACACGGTTGGCGACGAGCTCGCTGCGCCCATGGCCAAGCTCGTCGAGTAAGTTGCATCCTATCATCCCCCAGCAAACGTTTTATTAACTATTATTTTTTTAGATCATTTACCAACGTGCACTCGTTCCTTCAGAAGCAGGTGCACCGCCCTTTCCTCAAGCGGTATCTCAAGCGGGACGAGATTCTGGCGCATATCCGCGCTTGCGACGCGTCGCTCGGCGAGACGCTCGACATGTTCGGCATCCGCATCCAGATCCGCATCCTCAAGCAAGTCCAGGCCTCCGAGCGGCAGCGGCAGGACGACACGCGTGCGCTGCTAGAAGGGATCTTCGGGCGCTCGCCGCCGTCGAGCCCAAGTCAGCTCCAGGTCCCACTCCCGGTCGAGAGTAGCCCGACGGTGCGGCCGTCTATGCCGCCATCGCCCTCGGGGTTACGTGCGTCGCAGATCCTCCCAACCCTAAGGACGCTGCACTCGACGCAGGACACGCAGGACGCGGCGAGGGACAGTGCGGACCTGCGTGCGCTGATGCGGGCTGCGTTGCAGACGAGCAGCGATGTGGAGATGCTCGGGGTGCTGCAGATTGGGCGGGAGGAGATGCCAGAGGCGATCAAGACGCTGCAGCGGGCGTTGGAGCGGGTCGGGGAGCACGAGGAGGCTGCGGCGGAGGTCATGGTGCGGTCCAAGTCCAAGGCGGGGGACACGCTGGACAAGGAGTTTATCGAGAGCGGGATTGACGCGCTGAGGCGGATGAGCCGGGACGTGCTGACGAGCCTGCCGAGCTGGACGATCACGCGGTACGAGGTGGACCGGGAGCAGAAGATTGGGATTGGATTCTTCTCGGACGTGTACCGCGGGACGTGGAGGGGGCGGACGGTGGCCATCAAGGTGCTTGCGCCGACGACGCCGCGCGAGCTGTTTGTGCGCGAGGTGGCGATCTGGCAGGGGCTGAGGCATCGGAACGTGCTGGAGCTGTATGGGGCGAGCAGTGCGAGTGGGGAGCGGCCGTGGTTCTTTGTGAGCGCGTACATGCGCCGGGGGAGCTTGGTTGAGTTTTTGAAGAGGGTGGCGGGGGAGGAGGGGGCGGGCACGGGGCATGGGAAGAGTCGTAGCATTGGTGGTTCGGGCGACGTGACGATGGTGTCGCGGGAAGGTGATCTCTTCAGGTTCATGGTCGAGATTGCCAAGGGGATGGAGTATCTTCACCGGAACGAGGTGCTGCATGGGGACCTCAAGGTACATATCTCTTCTCTATCTCTATCTGTTTAAGTATAGGGCTGATTCGAATATTTTTCAGGGTGCGAACGTCCTTGTGGACGACGACATGCGCTGTGTCATCTCAGATTTCGGGCAGAGCGAGATGAAGTCTGAAGCCTACCGGATCAGCGGAACCACCCCACCTCGTGCGTTTTTTTCTTTCGTTGTTACGTTCTGGGACTTAACATCTTTCATTGCAGACGGGACCTTACGGTGGCAAGCGCCGGAGCTGATGTCGGGGCTGAGCCAGCTGACGCTCACGCCGCAGATGGACGTCTATGCGTACGCCATCCTGTGTGTGGAGATTCTGTCGATGGGGAAGATGCCGTGGCCGCTCGTAGACGACGAGACCGTCCGGCATTTCGTGCTGAGTGAGTTTAAGGTTTTGTTACCTCGGTGCAGGATGTGGCTAACCCCTCGGTGCAGAAGAAAACGCCCGCCCCGTCGTCCCACACACGCGGTTCAACACCCCGCTCCTCCAAGAGCTCCTCCGCATCTGCTGGCACCAGGACCCAGCTGTGCGCCCGCCGTTCCACAAGATCGTCGGCGATGTCAAGGCGATGCGGAAGGCGTTCCTGAGGGAAGGCGGGAGTGGGAATTGGAATACGGACGAGCTGCAGGTGTCGTCGCCCGTCGCGGCCGAGCTGGGCCAGTGGCAGTGGGACTGGGAGCATCCGCCCTCGCGGCCGTCCCCGGATATGCGTCCCTCGCCCCTCCCGAAAACTGGTACTCCCCCTTCGTATGGGACTCCGCGTAAGCGCATTACTCCTTCTTTATGATCGTTGATTGAGCGCTGATGGCGTCATTGTTTCTACAGCGAGAGAGGGCGTTGTGGTTCCCTTGCCTGGCACTTCGTCGGGTTCGTCGGGGACAGACAGTACCTTTGTTACTGCAGAGGAAGAAGAGCTGTCGAACTCCTCGGCGACGGTGCGGCCCTGGACCCAGTTGCCTCCATTGGCCAATGCTCCACCCCAGCATGAAGAAACTGTGTCGTCTTCACACGTCCGGTTGCCCGAGCCCATCCTTTTCACGCCCTCTGGACCTTCTACTCGGGCGTCGTCGCTCTTCACCTCCACACCTGCTTCTCAGTCGCTCGAGGACCTCGGGCTCACTGCGCTCCCGGAATATGAGGGCTACGACTCGCCGCCACCCCAGGACGAGCGGATTGCGATGATGCGGGATGAGCGGAGGTACCGCCTCCTGGTGAGCCACCAGTTCCACCCCTCTCGTACGTTGCTTGTCTCCCATTCCGTTCCGTTGACCTCGTGCTGATTGTTTGTTCGCAGTGACGCTGCCGCTGTGGGCCCCGTCGCCGGTGCTGCTGGGGGCGGTGGGATACCTGTCGAAGCCGGCAGGGCGGTTTGTGACGCTGTTTGACTCGTTCAAGCCGGAAAAGTCGGAGGAGGCGCAGACGCGCGGGTTGCCGTCGCTTTGGGGGTATGGGCGGGTGTCGACGGGGGCGCAGCGCCAGGATAAGAGGAATGCGGCGCAGCGGGGGCTAGATGCTGTCGTTGGGCTGTTGACGTCGAAGGGGAGGAGCGGGCCTGTGTCGTAATTGTCTTTTTTGGTTTTTGAAGGTTTGATGCTGATCATAGTTGGTGTAGGCAAAGTGTTAGCAGGCGCTACTCGTTCCCGTTGCGAGCGGGGCATAAGACGGCGCAGCTGTGTACGGAGACCACGATGTATCGGTACATGGAGAGTCTGGACGCCCCGAAGAAGTGGTTCAAGGCCAATGTGGACGCGATCATGCAGATCTACGGGCCCACGCATCATATCCAGAAGGAGGACCTGTTCTTGGGTATGTCGCGGGGGTACTATTCGATTCGTTGCATCAGATGGGCTGATGTTGCTCTCGCTACTTTTAGTCATTGGCACGCTCGATACCCCGGACTTTGCGCTCTTCGTGAGCCACAATCACCCTGACGGCCAGGTATGTTATGTTGATGATGTCGGTGTTCACAAATTGACTTTTTCTGGATCCTGATAGGCACACTTTAATGTGTTTTCTGGACCCAAGTCTGGCCGACCTTGGGGGACGTTCACGACCGATACGGAGGTCCCGCCCGAGCTAGGGGGCCCTTCGTACGACGAGCCTGCTCCCGGGAGCCCCCTCTCGACGTCCAAGGTCTCGAACAACGGCGGGCCTTGGGATACGGTGATCCTTGCGAGACTGCGGTTCAAGCCTGACGTTCTGGAGCCGACATCGCTGTAAGATTATGCTATCCGAGTCGTTTTTTTTTTCTTTTTCTTTCTCCGCCTCACATTCTCTATGCATTGTAAAACCATCATTCCCCCTTTTTTTCCCGTGTTCTTCACCATGTGTAACACCACCACTCTCGTTTTTCTCCTTTTTCCTTTGCTCACTCTTATCATCATCCTCTATCGGACATTGCTGGACTTTTTTTCCCTCTCACACATACAGACTATCTGGATCGTTTTGGAACAGTGCCTTTTCATTTCTACGTACATTGTACTTATATACTGTATATAGGTAGCTTCTGCTGCGGCATTCAGGAATACAATAGTTCGTTACCGCATTCTCCGCCTTGACCGACCGGAGGCAGATGGTCATTGTTCTAAAAATAAGCCTCCTTTAGACGTCCGCTAGAAATAATAGCAGCAAACACTTAACTTCCTTTGACGCTCGTTGACTCCAGCCAGTTCTAGCCAGTTCCATGCAGCTGTGTTCCTTGGGCAAGAAGCCTTTCGTGTGCTTAAAACATTCATCAAGGTTCGTATGGCCGTCTCCTCGCTGCTGCTGGCCTGATGCGACCTGTCGGTGGTTACTATGTTATGTCGAGACCGAGGTCGATACATGTCAATATGAACGTAAGACGCCGTTTACCCTGCCTTGTGCATGACAATTTCCATGCGAAGGTGTGATAAGGATTGACCTCTTCGTGGCTCCTACAGGAATCGTAAACGACCATAGCTGATGGATCAGCTTGCGACATGGTGCGGACTATCTCTTCCTCAGGAGTCCAGCTGGAGTTCTGACGGCAGCTATACCGCTTACAGTACGCGGTTCCTTTCCTCATCCTTCGGTCTTTGTACACTGTGGTTCTTGAGAATACTGACGACCTTATCGTCTCACGAACATTCAGAGGCTAGGAAGGAATCTGCCGCGGCCGGCTCATGGAACGCTGCAAATCATCTCCCGCGGCAGGCCTGCACGCAACGCCGATCAATCGATTGCTATTATACACAACTCACTTTATACCAGTGGATCAGGAGATCCAGCTCTAAACCGCCCATCATCCATATGGTCAACGTCTGATAACTGATGTACCATAGGCCTCGTTTTGGTCATACTCCATTAGAAAAACCACTACCCGGACTTGGGTAGCTCGCCATACGATGATGCGCTCGAGTGTTTCAACCTCATAATTTTGTGAGTTCTAAATTTACGACCCATCTCCTCGAACAAAATTAGCACGCTGAAGTTTCTATATCAGTTCACCTCTTAGAGGGATTCACATGCATTATTCCATAGAACCTCCGTGGTCTCGCTAATTCAAGGTTCAGGACGCGGACACTCAATAATCCCGATTTCCGCCTGCGAAAACTGAAGGCACGATTAAAAAAACACGGTGGTTCGTAGCCTCCAACAAATCCCTGCAGTGATCTTGAATCTGAAGTCAATTTGCAGGCGCGATCATCTGACCTCCCGTTAATATTTCGTCATTTAGTTGCGCCTCGACTGAAGTTGAGGATAAGCCTGACCGTTTTTCATCTCTAGCCAGGCCTACCACGCCTTCACCTTATCCCGTTGGGTTAGCATCCTCTCATTCCAACGACTCTCACTACCAGGTTTATCTATACCTATTGAAGGGTCGATTATCGCCTCGTGCGACGTAACGGGTGGGAACTCTGGTCTGCCGTGGAAGCTCCTACAACGAATAGAGAAACCGTCCCCCAGACGGTGGTGCATGCTTCAAATTCAGCAAAGGCGTTGAACTTTTGAACCATAAAATCCGATCTCGTTCTGCGCAACGCTGTACAACACCTACCATCAAGGCTTCCTCCAACTTCGCGGAAATAAGAATACCTGAGGTCGTAACTAAGAATGGAGAAACCTCGGAGTGACCGAGGTTTTCCCTGGGAGGACTGATACTGAACTTGAGCGTCGCCCCAACTTCGCGGGAACGAAGAGAGCTAGGGGTCGCCGAAGCTCAGCCAATTAGTGATTGATCGAGAAAGGCATCAGCGAACTGTGCCGTTATTTCACCCAAAAGTTGTTTCCTGTTTGGCTTGTGATACTTCGGAAGAAGCCACGAGCACCTACTATTATCCACCATAAGTGGGTAACCGCCGGAAGGAACACATGTCCTCTCATTCTTTATCCAACCGCGCCGCGTACAAGGATGGACCCTTCCTTTGGGGACTATCTACAATCTCGTTTGTTTAGCGACAGAAGAACCTAACCCACGCTTTGTTTCGTTCGAGATCGATTCTAACCTAGATCATCTCATGGCCCTCCAAATGCTGGGCCATGAGGCACCTCAGGGTCTCACGTCACGCATACCTTATTTCGAGGATCTATAAATCCGTTCGTGGGCAAATCGCCATCGAGTTCACAGTATGTCCTTTTCGGATCCCTCTCATAGACACCCATCACTTGCGTCCGCTGTAAACGTTAGGAACGGCGTCGTAACCCATCCGTATCTCCGTATGTTCTTCTTTCAATGCATGTTGTCACTATTCCTCATAGTATTGGGGCCACCTCTCAGATGTTCGAGACGCACACGACGCTCACATCGTGCTTGAAGCTGTCAGACTAAACGTCCTTCCAATCATCAAACGCCGGCTACTCACCAGTGAGCGAGACGAGCTAAGGAGCGGTCATGTTTACGTCTGGGAGGAGGCCCAAGACGAAGGAGGGCTACTGCGATGGACCGATGGTAGACGATGGTACGTATGCTTGGCCAGACGATCTAAAAGATCGGCCCTCCATCTCAGCATGTCTCCCAGGTCACAAAGTAGAATGAGAGGCGATTACTTATTCTACGAAGAAAAAGTGGAGACAACACAGGAGGAAAGAGACGCAAAAGCTGCCCGAAGGTGAGTAACGATTTCTTATTTCCTAATAGCAGCTGATTAAGTGCCATCTCGACAGAGCGCGAAGGGCATCTGACCCGAGTGCCGTTTTACCCCTGCCCACGAGGCGTAAAGATAGGCCTTCGAAACCCGATGGGCTCACCAAACAGACATACTCCGTGGCGGTTAACCTTCCGGGATCAAGTGAGATCCGGAAATGGCATGTCGTTGCGTATTTTTCGGTATGAACTGGTCCAGTCTTTGCGTTGAGCCTTTGACTTACATGGGTATCCTTTATGTGCCATTTAGAGCAGCGACTATAACCGTCTTCCCGTGATAGAGAATTACGATTATCTCCGCAATATCCAGGTACCACATGGCGTGTTTACGAACAGCAAGGTCCATAGCTCGCGGATTGATCGCTTCTCTCATTTTTCGGAAGAGAGCGATATTCACGACGACCACAACCCCACCAATAGACTTCCAATATACGATCAATACGGCAGTCCGGCTTCTACCACGCCATCACCTTCGTCACCGTATATGATGTCCTCTCCACTTAGGCAACATCTCTCTCTTCCAGGTGCTCCACCAAGGTTAGGCCCACGGGATGGGAACCAACCCTTGTTACTACCGCCAATAACATCGCTTGCTTCGGGTGGGCGCAGACCGTCGCTTCCGCACCCACATAGCGGTGGCGTGGGGAGAGCTGCGGGTTACGCGCCTCTTTCATCAGAGGACCGCAAGGTCTTGGATAGCTTCCGCGTGGTCTTGTAGACAAGTTGACAGCAGCCACGATGTGGGTGCGGGAGCCGGTGAGTACGACGGACCTTCTTATATTTACAACGTCCCATCGCTTGGATTTGGACACGTACCACATCTCTTATGGATTTTCCACTCTGTACAACAGAAAATTGTATTACCACTTCCCGTGCCTACTTCTTTTTCAGAACAACACAGTAATGTTGCGAACAGTGGCGCCGAAGTAATTCCAGATGAAAGGCTGAAACGAATTGTCAATCCTTCGACCAACTTTCGACGATTCCGAATTGCTTCCGGACGCGCATCGTTGGCTTCTCGGCAGATTTCTCGGCAAGGAATTGAGGTGTGTGCTTCGTTGAACGACGCGGGACGGTCTCCCAGGAGCAAAGAAGCAATTAAGGTGACCGATTTTAGGTACTATGTCCGAGTGTCCGAGTGTCTTGGCGTGCGTTTTAGCGGACATGTATCTTGATCGAGGGATCCATAGTAAGATCTCGTTGCCCACGATTGAGATAGGATATATGACCTTATGGGCCCAGCGAGCGTAAATTCCGATGTCCGTCCGAGGAAGATAAGCACAGAGAGGAGTTCAGCCTTGAATGGGAGCAATAGGAACACCAACCGATACTCAAAAGGCCTGAACCTGGTGCGGATATGGCAATCGCCTTCGTGTTGTATGCCTTTGGGGTTCCTGGGTCAATGTTACTATAACGGCTGGTCTATCATGTGTAATCAGCAAAGAAGCGCGTAGCTTATTTTCATACCTCCTCGATCAAAACACGCTCTATAGCACATGCAGAGATACAGAGGGATACAGCGGTCCATCCACGGGTACTGTTGACCGTATGACCCCCCGGCCGCTATCGGACCGAAGGTACTCAAGAACATGGACGTAGAACGGTAGAACGCGGGCGGCTGCGCACTGTAAATGCTGAGGCAACTTCGGGAACTATATAAATCTGTGCGTGATCATGCTTGAGATCATGCCTGTGCGATATCAGCGATAATCCGCGTTCACGTGTACCTTGGAACCGGTGTGGGAGCTGGTGGCGTACCATGAGTATGCAGGTCTGTTTCTCGTATGGTTCTATGAAAAGTGGCGCCATACCGTCTGTCTGCACGCCTGCTAACGTTGTTCGTATGGTTTGTGGCTGGCATGGGGTTGACGCGTCCGTGACTGTGACGTGACTATCATGAAAAAATGCACTTGTGACCGCGATCTCCAGACTCTCATCCACGCCAGTTCTTCGCTATCACCATTGGTCCGAAGTCTAATGAAGGAGATCGTCTACATACAAGCAGGAAGCTTTGCAAACTATACTAGTACTCACTTCTGGAACACCCAAGAGGCTTATCTGGCTGAGGAATCCGCCGACTCAGTCCACGATTTCGATGTTTCCTTCAGGGAAGGCTTGAGTCCAACAGTAAGTCGCCGTTGTACCTAAATAATACTGAACAATAGACAGTTATAGGGTCGCCAAACATTCTGTCCTAGACTCTTGGTGTTCGACAGAAAAGGTGGGTTAAGTTGTATCGTTATAATCGCATGTCGTATGACTTCCTGTGATAGCCAATTTTGGAACTCTTGCGCAATCGAACGCTCTTCTCGGAACACACGAGGATGAACTTCTAATCGAAGACCTACCGGTCATATGGTGCGCCTATTCTTGATCAGTTGCTCACTTAGCTTACCTCTCTTTTAATGTAGGGATGGCGATGTTACAGAGTACCGGCAGGACCCCATACTTAAAAGCGCGTATCACTCGAGCCTCGAAGAATCAGATGACCAAGAGCTCGAGTTTGATGACGCCAGCGGGTCACCAGAGGGCATCAGGTACTGGTCGGATTTCAACCGTGTATATTACGTTCCTAGGACGGTCCAACCTATCCCGGATCCTGCAGAGTGGGAAAACCCGGAAGGGGACTGGAACCTCGGACAGAGTTTATTCTCGAAATACGATGAGGCAAGTCTCATTTCTATTCAGGTATCGTCGTATAGTCGAATGTTCTCCTTAGGATCACGGCTTGATGGAGGGGTCTCTTCGGTCATTCCTCGAAGAATGCGATTCTCCGCAGGTAGGCGATCGCATCACTTTATTCTCCCAGCGCCGAGTAAGATGCTCCATCAGGGTACCCAAATTATCAACGACACCTCGACCTTTGGGGGGTTTCTCGATTCATTCCTTTCATCCTTCCGTGATCAATATTTGAAACTTCCGTGTCTCGTGGTTCCCTTACTTTCCGATGCTCTTATACGGAAGGTTGATATCGACAATGTAGGTAACTCTCTCACACTCACGAATGTGAAATTAAAATCGTTCCAGCACTCAGGCATCAGGAAAGCTATAAATGACGCGCTTTATCTGCGCAGTCTCGATGAACTGGCCTCGATCAGTATTCCCATACAGCCTCCCAGCGCTTGGCCCGCTGAGTCATGGAGCCGGTACCTCGCAGCAGAGGTAGTCATTTTCGCACCGTCCTAGGTCTTCGCATTAAATACTGAACTTCTGATCAGCCAAACAGCACTTATCACAATTCTGCCATCCTATCGGCCCACCTCGAGACTTCAACTCTCCCGCTCCGGTCCGGATGTTACCGTTTTTTCCTGGTTTCGAGTGCTGACATTCCAAGGGTTTTAAGGCTTAAGCGGACGCATAATGATCTTGCTACGATGTCTGCCAAACTTAACTGGCGTGGGACAACTCGTTTCTGTGAACTGAGCGGTGTCTTTCCTTTCGAAGCTACCGAGGATTTCGAAACCCGGCTAGCCAATTTCTCTGCTAGTCGTGTTGAACTTGTGAGCGATTTTGGTCAAGATGCCTTACCCGTGTGCTGAGTCTTCTAGGACGGTGTGAAATATGCGCGTCAGGACGTAACAAGAGGATTTTCTCCCCTGGGTATACTCAGGTACGACACATGGTCCGCTGGTCAATCGTTGCAGGATATTTTTGTCGCAAGGTGGCGTGGTTCTCAGATCTACATATTCTTTCTCAACTAAAGCGCTTCTTTTTTCTTGAAGGACCCACGCCCCGCCCTATCCAATTCCCACATCTTATCCCTCGTTCTTCAAGCCTGCCTACGGCACGCCATCATCCCGTAATGGAACCTTCAAGCAGCCGCTCCAAACCTCTGTATTCTCTTCTATCTCAGCGAATAGTCGCACAGCTCACCTTTTCTCCTCGCACGCTTCGGCGATCGAGACATACCTAAAGAGAAGGCCTGCTGTCGAAGCTATCGGGTTTGACAGCGATGACTTGAAGGACCTGGTCAACGATTTGTGGACTCTGCATGACAATGTCGACGAGGGTGGCTATGATAATGAAGGCAGCTCTTTGGGCGAAGATGAGGTATAGCCGTTGCTCATTCTAGAAAATGCGGTGAATTAGCTATATTTCTGGTGCGCAGCTGGATCTTATTTAGCCTGGGGAATTCAAAGCAAATTTATGGATCTCTACGTCAAGATTGCCCTCCGTGTTGCCTCCGTGCAAGCTCAACCTCATTCCGAGTACATCTCTTGCTATTCGGGCTTCCACAGCCCTTCCGAGTTGTCGCGGCCGGGTCTTGACAGGGTTATACAGAAGGAGTTTCTTGGTCAAAGAAGGGTGCGCAGATCATCAGGTCTGCTTAGACTTATTCGGCAACGTGAAGTAGTTCGGTGATTGCTTGCGTTACGTTCAACAGCAAAGTTTTAATTCAACTTTTATGTTAGACATCCTGACGAGGCTCTTTATGAGGGAAATCCGCAATTTCCCTTGTACTTCTATGAACTTCCAATCGGGACGTCAAAATTGAAGAAGGCGTGTGTGTTTGTTGCTGTGGTGCAGAACCTTTCGGGATGACATCACGATCGCCACTTATTACCCCAGTGACGTCAACCGTTAAGCCTATATATAGGCCACAAACCTCGTCGTTCGACCTTTCTTAATCAACTTTAACGTCGAGAATGTCAAAGCCGCCTGTTATTGGAGAACACGTACTTCCCACAACACCAGCTCAGGAATGGGCGAACACCACCTCGTCTTCGCTCGTCAAATCAGCAACAAGAGACCCTACTACCACCGCATCAGAGGCGTCTACACCGGGTCCCGAGTTCCCAGGCGCATTTCCACCTCAGAAAGTAACCGATCGTACGACAGGCAGTGTGTTAGATATGGCCAAAGGGTACATTCCTAGCCAAAGCGCCGTTAAAAATGCCGTAATGAATGCTGGTGAGACTGCGAAACAATATTTACCCGAAACCTTGGCATCGTACTTTCGTGAGTCTTCATCTTATAGGCATTAGTACGGCCGTGACATTGTAACAGCGCCATCAACATCCGACGAGCCCCGTGCAGCACTCACTAATTCCTCCACTGGGGTTCGCGATACACAACCTGAAACTCGTGAGTTAAACTTAATATCCATTAGCACCCTAAGAGTAACTTTGTTCACTAGGTACGGACGCAATCGATACCGCGGGACAAATACGTCAGAAAATGGCCGCGACCACGCCCAACAATTCTAGTTGAGTATATGTTCTGTGACCTTTACCATTCAAGTTAACGCTGCTATAGCTTCAGCTCCTTCGAACGAGAAACGGATCGATACGTCGTTAATGACAGCCCATACTAACCCAGATGCACAGAGAGAGTCCATCTCTACCTCTTATGTCAGCACCCAGGCGCAGGATGGCTCGGCGACAAGCATGGATTCCCAAACTGATACTTCCACGCCAGCCACGACAGAAGGAACGGAACGCCATGTGAAAGAGCCCTTGGATTCTGTCGATACCCCCTCAGCAAACCCCCACCACTCTTCGATCGGTCCCGAGATCGATAAAGTAAATCGAAATGGGCAGGTTGACGCAGCATCCGACCAATCGGTCAAGGTACCTCTATCGGATCTCATAGGATGATACTCAAGGAACTGAGGTCTTCTCACCAGGGTGTTCCGATTGTAAATACCGCCGCCCGAACGCACCCTCTGGCTGGCCCAGGCGCCAAGTGGAAAGGCGTCCCGTTGGATGAGCCATACCAACGGGCGTTGGACGCTGATTCGAATCGACAGCTCAACATCGGTGCCGGTAATACCAACGTATCTCGAACGAAAGAAGGGCAGCAGCAAGTGACCGTAGCCGACACGATAAAGAGTGAAGCTGAGGCGCTGAAGGATAGAGTCATGGGGCCCAAGGCGAGCGATGAATCAGGGACCACGCGACAAGCCCCCCTGGACGCAACCACTGTTGACTCCGCCACCCCCGATACACATTCACCTATAAATCACAAGCGAGACCGGAGCACTGCTTCGAACGCGCCCTCCCCGGATACCCCGTCACCTAAGGGATCGAAGATTACGGACACCTACTCGCGTACGAGTGGGTCGAGCAAGGGAAGCGGCAGTCCGCACAAGAGTTCGTTCATGGATAAGATAAAGGGTGAGGTGAAGGTGATCTCGGGGAAGCTTTCGCACGATGAGGTCAAGGTTGAAGAGGGGAGGCGTCTGCTCGGAAAGCACGTCTAATATTGAATCGCGTATGCTTACTTTGTTCTTCGGAATATGTTCGACGGCGCATCGTATATACTGTATGACGGGAGAAGGAGGGTTCAACGTATAATCCCGGGTTCTTTTTACATCGAATGAGAACCAGTAGTCACTTGCCTCGCATCACCTGTTTGACAACCTTGGGTATTCCTATCGTAAATTCTGGTGTCGGGGGTCAATAGCGTGAGTTTTCTTGGCGAGAAGCTTGTTCGTATACGAATTTTGCAGTGATCCATCGATGAGCCGTGTGGATTTGGCTATAAAGGTGTGAATCTGACTGGTTGGTCCAAGGTTAGTCGACAAGATTCAAGTTCGCCATGGGGCGTGGTGATCGGGATTCGGGACGCATATCCATGCCGGCCCGGGTCGCCACCAACAGGCGGCCCTGTTCTTCAACCTCGGTATCCGCTGAGAGCGTTTTTGCTGTCTTGAAGGGACGTGGCTCAATGAAACGAATTGGGATTTCGTTGACAAAAATAATGGTGAGTTAACCATCGATGCCAGAATGGCATCTAATTCTGTAGGCACAATCAGGATGTTTGCAGGTCCATCGATGGGTTTTTTCTGTATTCTGTCAAGGATGAATCGGATTTCTATCTAGGTCTATCTGTCGCCATTTCTTGAGACGAATGTGGCTGTTCCCCACCCGTCATCAGGTGAGCACCGCTTCCGTCACTGCTTTCTAAACATAAACCGAACTTTCCAGGAGTTGCCCTTATCATGATGCACTGTGATATCAAAGTATCCCGCTTCCTCTGCAAACTGATATCTGGTGACCGTAAACCGATTGAGGTCTAGTGTTCTTGAGGAGATTTCTCATCCTCAGCGTCTTGCGTACGTAAACCCGGTATCAGAAAGGAGAATCGCAAAAACAACCACGAAGAGATGTAAGTAGTTACAAGGCTGCGTTATCGCTCAATTGCAGTGTTCGCTCACGAGTCACAGTGTCTGTAGTCCATGCGGTATGTTAACAAGCCCCTATCCCAGGACCATCGCCCGCGAATTAAAGATTCACGGAGTAACTTGAACCGTACGGCGGCTCATGGCGACCAATCGTGGCATCCACGTCTTGAAAATCTCCTCAATATCACTGTTCCGACCTTGTTCCCACGTACTTACTGTCTTCACAACCTTCAACTGCAGGGGCCGGGTTTCTACTGCCAGTGAGTCATCAATAGCCCTCCATCCGTTCGCGCTATCGTCATTTTCAAATAGTGGCCATGAGGCCTCTTCGGCCATTATGGCGGCTCGTCCAAGATCGGTAATAATGACAACCTCTGTTAGGTTTGGAACGTTGAAGGGTATTGTTTCGAAAACCCGCCCAATGTAGAGCAGTGCCTCCGTGCTTATCGGGTGGAGCGTAAGGTGTTGTAAATTTCCTAAATTTTGGAGATCAAGAATTCCGAGATCGGTATAGGAAGAATCTTGAAAATAATGATCAATGAATGCATGAACACGGCGTAGTCCACACTCACATCGGAAAACGTCGAGCTGAAACTCTTCCAAAGATGGGCCTGCTAGCCCCAAGATCATTCGACATTCAGCTAAAGTTGCAGCATAGTCGTTGACCTGAGTGTGGAGCTTTCGAAGGTGGCCGATATACAGCGAAGAAGAAGGGTCACGAAATACAGTGCGGAGCGCATGATTCGTGGTCACCGAGTGTAGTCCCAGCGTTTTCAAGGACTTCAGGTGTCCCCGTGGATCTGACGATTGGGGTCCGGGAATGCTGCTATCCAACTCCTCCAGTGGTAGTGAGCTTAGTTTCAAGGCATCGAGCTGAGAGCATTGTCGAAGGGCGTCGATTGGAATGTCGTTCATACGCTGTATGTCAAGGGCACGTAATGTTCCCCGTCGAATGATTTCCTGTACGTTACTCCTGAACGTCTCCGGCAATTTCGTCCAATCTATAGGACATTCGCAGTCATACATGTACGAGTCACAGATGCAAGAGAGTGTCATAGTGCGCAGTCGAGGCAACATGGGAAGGCGAGGAAGCATGGGATGTATTGCAAAGAGGTCACCAAGTAAGATCCTGACCACGAGAGATTCGACATAGCTACAAAGTCTGGGGCTCGAGATTAGAGTCCTGCAAAGCGCTTCGTTTTGTGAGTCGTGGTCTTCGTGAACGTCCATTTTGATATGTTTAAATAACTGTCTCTGTGCTGGAGGGCATAATGACGAGCATACAAGGCTGCATATTTTAAGAGTGTGATGATCTTGCGGAACATCAAGCTCTTCGATAATCTGCGCGATAATCTCAGAAGGGAAGGCGGGAGTCGACGCCATGGAAGTGTGCGAAGGCATGCCACGGGGGAAGGTGTGGGTAGAAGCTCGGATCTCCGTCGGGTAGTAGAGTGAGACCGCGAGTCCGAAAAAAAATATAACCCCTATGCTTTCGTCAGCTCCGCAGCCCGCGTTCGTAGCTAGAAGGTGATGAGTCTGACAAGGAAATCTTCATTGATAGATGAGCGAAATCGACAACATAGTCTGAGGTACAAGACGCGCAAGTGGCGCTTCGCGCTCTCCCCATTCCCTCAGTAGCCGCCAGCGCACTACCGCCCCCTCTACACGCTCCACGCTGCTTCATCATAAAGCCCTTCGTCCATGCTCAGCCCTGTAAAAACTACCCCCTGTGACTGCATGAACAAGTAGGATTAATCAGCGAGGCCAGTCAATAATGGGGATAAGAGAATACGACCTCATTCCCGATGGGCTGCAGCGGCAGCGTGCACGAGGAGGCTCAAGGACGACGCGGTCAACTGCCAGTGGTCGTCATGACACCTGAAGACATTGTAGGTTGCGCTTGCGCGTAGGATTCTCGGGTAACAGTTCGCTCGTGGTCTACAACTAGGGTTTCAGATATAACCAAGGAGAAAGAAAGGACAGCAGTGTACGCACGATCGAAGATATACAAAGAAGGAAAATTGGGAGGGTCGTCTTCACGCCTTCGCTCAACCACAGCTACGGGATCAGTGCTCCGTGATTCCTCGTCCAGGGCGAGATTGATCTGTGAGCTATGGCCCAAGTTGTCCTTCCCGTTCCGTCATTTTCCGTTCCCACCTCCCCCCGCCTGCCTCTCTCGCTCCGGGTTCCATCAGTAACAGACGCGATTTGCGCTTCGTCTTCGTGTTTCGTTTCGGTGGAGTCATGTGGAGCTGCTCCCAGGATCGTGGAGGTGGCTCGGGGTGACGGTGTTTTTAGAAAATGTGTTTTCCGAGTCGGAGGGCAGTCTCCGACGTGATGTGCAAGCTTGTCTTCCTGATAGGGATATATATGTAGGCTGTTTCCACGCGTGTGTTCCGTTATGGCATGATAAGCGTAGACGTACCAGTGAGAATCTCTTCCTGAGAAGAAAATATAGTCCATTGTACCCATTTACCCATCGACATTAGCTTTTGACTGGGCATCTGATCGTCAGTATCGTCAGGGATAGCTCAAACACGATGCATAACTGACACTCACGATGCTGCAAAACCACGCGTATACGTCCTTCTCCCGCGTCTTAGTTGCCATCTTCCAAGTTCCCAGTCCGCTTGAGTTATGACAGGCGTGTCCGCATCACGAAATTGTCGAGGTAGACGACGCAAAAGGGCCATGCTTGAGGGGCTTCTATCAATCCCAACCCAAGAAGCCGGAACCAAACGAACGAAGCAGCCGACTGTGAAAGGGCACTAAATGATCGATCCCACTACAGCATGCCATCATCAGCACATTGAACGCGCCGAGCCTACTTACTAAGGGTCGGGAAGCGCAGTGAAATTGTCGAATATATCAGTCCTAAGGCGTCTGAATTCATAACAATAGAGTCGATAGTGAACAGAGTTAAGCATGAGTGGTTGACGTTCAGGCGAAAGGTGAATCCGTGACTGTGTGACAATTTTTCTTTCATCGTTTGTTCATCTTCCTCAATCGGACTCAATCCAAATGCACGAGCTCCGCTCATTTTCTCGGTGTGACTAACGCGAACTATAGTGAATTCTGACGTTAACGTGTGGTAGAATTTGGGTGCGGAACTTCTACCGTGCATAGGCGGAAAAAATGGTCTCCCGGATTCTCAAGACAGAGTTGAGAGTGTATATCACGCGTATATCGTTGCTAAGACTTGAAAATATACAGGTAAAGAAACACGGAATCGAGATGATTACGCTCATTGTGCGTAGAGATTCGTATGGGTGTTGTAAACTGAACTCATCAGCGATCATAGGCTTTTCGCTCGACAACGAGGAAGAAGTCTACTTCCCCATCATATGCTTACCCTCCTCAATCTTCTTCTCGTCGTGCTCCAACTTCCCAGAGATAACTTTTGCCTGTCCCTTCAGCTTCTCCTTGAGGCCAACCTTGTGTTCGCCCGTATCGCCCTTAGCCGCAGTCTCCGGCGAGGTGGATCGGGTCGTATGGGGCGCGGCGGGAGACTCGGGCGCTACTGTCGGCGGCAGCTTCGAGGGGTCTGGCGGGTGCAACTTAGCAGGGTGGTAGTCCTCGTCCAACCTACCCGTGGCACCCTTCGGCTTCTCTTTCTCTTTACCTTTTTCCTTAACTTCCTCAGGCTTTTCTTTACTTTCGTTCTCCTTGGTTCCGCCACCCAAACGCTCCGCTGACTTCTCTTTCTCTTTACCTGCTTCCTTACCTTCCTCAGGCTTTTCTTTGCTTTCACTCTCCCTGGCTCCACTTCCCAAACGCTCTTCTAGTTTGATCGAACATCTCAGCGGCGAGACGAACAGGACGAGAATGTAGACCTACTTTCCGATTTGGTCCGTTCGTCTGGCAAGACAGCGACGCGGCTCTCGTTTGGGCCGCCAGGCATGGGTCCGACGCCAGCAGTCTTTCCAAGTTGCTCGTGGCTCGTCTCACGCGATGGTAATGCTTCCTCGCGGCGCTCCTCGGGAAGCTTTGCGACGCTACGCTCGGAGTAATTCCCCGGGAGGGAACCTACACCGCCTCGAGATCCACCTGGTGCTTCCTTGGAAGGTAGCGTCGAAGTTACTGTTAAGTCGTGTGAGTGAATCTATCTGAACGAGGGTGGTGAGCCCAAATTGAATACGAACCCCTTTTAGAAGGCGGTCCCTCCCCGGTAGACGCGCCCTCAGGACTACCTTCCTGGGCTCGTTCTTCGGGGGACTTGGCCACGCCAGTCTCAGAACAACCGCCTGGCAACGAGCCGACGCCCCCTCGGGAAGTGGTTGACATTTCCTTTGACGGCAGCTCGTTCTTATTCGTGGCTGGGCTGACCATCAGGACGGATATCTCTCTCCCAAGACAACGTTACTTACGAGGATACGATGAGCCAGATGGAGGAAGATGTTGTTTAGCTGTGTCTGCTGCGCTCTGGAAAGCGGTTTGAATGTATTGGTAACTAACGATGTGTGGCTCACGGAATTTAATGTTCCCTGTCCTTCATTTCTAGCATCTTGAACCGTAGGTTGCGGTGCAGGAGGATAGGTGGCTGGAGGATAAGAACCCGGGACTGGGTGATTGGAATCGTACGATGACATGATTTAGTGTTGGGTAACGAGTAAGTGGAGCACCCCCTATAGCTCGACAATTCGTTCTTATAGAACTTTTCTAGGGGTGTCTCGGTAGATCGATGACAACACATGACGTATGGTCAGACGATGAGCTTGTGTTCAACAACAGGTGCAAGCAATACTCATATTTATTTGTTGATGAATGCTGCAGCTAGCCACTTGATAGAACGGATAACGCAGTCATGGAAAGGCCTATCGAATACGTTACTCAGGTTTGTGCTCAGAATCTTTTCTCCCCAGCGTCACGCGTCTTGATGTTCCGTGTCCCCAGATTTTCCTGGAATTATATCCTGAGTGAGCGGTATGTCGGAAACCATCATCAAAAAGTACCTGACCCAATGAAACCTAGCCCCTAAAGTCCCAATCAAACTAGACACATACCGTAGTTGGTGAACTCGCCCGTATCGCCCCCATTGATGTAACACGTCTGCGGGCGGTCCCCGGTTCGAATCCAGGTGTGTCCACTAGATGGACGGCATGTAGCATTTTTTTTCTTCGAAAAATCCTTCAATGGAGGGGAACAACTGATACCCGACGTCGTTACGACCTCAAACATGGAGACATGCCGCAGTCAGTCAGCAGGCCCGCTGAAAATTCTCATTCAACGCCACTCCATAAGCCTCTATGCAGCGGTCCTCGGTTCGGGCCGGGTGCGTCGACTATAAGGAATGTAGTAAAACGCGTTTTTTCCCCCTGATTCTCTTCCACCAGCAGGATCTGGCCAATTCTCAGTGACTTTTGTTGCACCGTAGCTGCGATTTTGTAGAGCGGCGCTCGGCGGCTCTAAAACAACTTGTTGCGGACCGAGTGCCGATAGCTTTCTCTTGGATTTCTCTCGACCCAGCAGAGCGGTTGAGGCTCTAACGGGACACATGCTGTAGATGGTTAACTCGCACGCCGCATATTCCTGTTTCTTCTGACGTCCGCGGTTGGTCTCCGATTCGAATCCGGGTGTGTCCACTAATTGAACTTGATTACCCCATGGCATTATTTTTCTTCTCAAAAATCCTTCGCTGGGAGCTGAACATCTAACACCCCCGACCCACTATATCAACTGCACTGGACATATGCTGCAGTCAGTCAGCGGGCCCGTTGAACAAGTCTCCTTGAACGCCGCACTATGGAGATTGGCGCGGTCCCTGGTTCGAGTCCGGGTGTGTCCACTGGATTGTAAAAGTGTGCAGTTTTTTTCTTGATTCTCTTCAGTCAGCAGAATTATGAATAAGTATGGCTAATTCTCAGTTGCACAGTTGCTGCTGTTTTCTAGAGGGAAAATCCTGGCGCTCGGAGGCTCTAAAACAACGTGAGATTTTACAGTCGCGATAGATTTCTCTTTGATTCTCTCGACCCAGTCAGGACTAGTAGAGCGACTCCTTCGTGTCCAACAGAACATATACTGTAGCTGGTCAACTCACCAGCCGCATATGGTCGTCTTTCTTCTCTCCACGGACGGTCCCTGGTTCGAATCCAGGTTTGCCCATTAACCAATGCTGACAAGGTGCGCTTTTTTGACTTCCCAAATGCCTCGGTGGGGAACATCTACTAATACGCCCCACGCCGTTATACCCTCAAACATGGACACATGCCGCAGTCAGTTGGCAGGCCCATCGAATATCTTCCTCTAAGAAGTTCTGCCGGGGTGGATGGGTCCCTGGTTCGAGTCTGGGATATGTCCATTCAGGGAAGCTTGCCTCGTTAAAATTCTTTTTTTTATAGAATTCTCGCCCGCCAGCGGGGTATTTGTCACCAATCGTCAACATCATGTACCGTTACCTAGGCCAATGCGGGCGGCCGGGGGAAGATACCAACGAAGTCAGTGCAGGAAGCGTTCAAGAGGAGGAACGCAAAACCCTCGAAGGATCACAAGGCTTTAGCGTTAACTTCGAAGACATTTTGAAAGAATGAGAACGTGGGCATAGAGTTTAAACATAGGTATTATCCCTCGAGACGTAAAATTATGGTAGAGTAATTGACGATCGGGACGTGGTAAGGGTATATCCATGACAGCGAAGAGGACTCAGACAGAAAAAGAGGACGACATAATCTCGGAACAATTCAATTCGAAATGGAGCGAGCGGGAACGGGGAACTCGGGCGCAGAATCGACGCGAGAATTATAGTCGCGCACCAACCTGAACAACCTGATATTTCTCCTGGTAATCTCCCTACGCAGGTCCGCAGTAGCCCTCGCCACATCAAACGTGTCGCCAGTCGCCAGCAGCGTCAGCGCGGCGCATAATATCGGGGGCAGGGGTGGCATCTGACTGTATGCGGATGGCCGGGTGTTCTCGAGCGGTGCTTGAGCATCTCGCCGCTGGTGCTCTAGAACGCTGAGGAGGAAAACGTGCGTGTAGAACCCGAATAGGTCGACGGTCTCGGTAATCGAGTCATTGCATGCGCGGAACTCTGCGCGGGTCTCGGCTCCGTTGAAGTGCCGCTCAAGAAATGAACAGTTGCGATGGGTTTTCACGAGCGTGTGGATGGTAGTGAACATGCTGAAGACACCGTTATTAGCTGCTTTGGACGAAGTCAGAAATGTAGTCACGACTTACTCGATGAGCTTGGCCATGGGCGAGGCAAGCTCTTCGTCGCCTAGAGTATCGGTTGTGTCGCAAGCCGAGTCAAGAGCATCGGCGCACCGATCCACTAACCATATGCAGCTTAGCCGGTTCATCCGGCTTGAACTGTAAATCAGAATTGAAAAATCTGATGGTACCTTGAGGAGCTGGACCGCATCCCAGATTTTGAGCAGCAGTCGAGCAGCAGTGACGAGCGGGGGAACTGGCGCCGATCCAGGTAGATCGATCAACGTCGAGGAAAGAGCGTCGAGAGTCACACCAGTCGACTTTGCCACCGCTGCTACCGTCCGCTCAACCTCCTATCGAGAATAGAGTCAACATCCTACCCGCAAAAGTGGGACAATAGCTCAACATACTTGATGGGTGTACACCAACTCGTCCAGAAATTCCTCCCGTTCCGACTTCCTTCTCCTGCGCATCTCCTTCCGCTCCCTCGACCCCAGCATAATCCCAAACACCGAGGACGAGCTGTGTTTTTCCTGATTGTTGTTATCACTGGCGGAGAGGGGCGCAGAGCCGGCGGAGAAAGAGGCTGGGGACGAGAGAGAGGCCTTGTGCAGAACACCAGCGCACCGTTCCGTCAACCACATAGAGTCGTGCTGGTTCGTCTGGAAGCTCAAATCAGATCCAGAAACGAACTATAATACGCGTGGAATGAGCGTACCTTAACGAGCCGGACCACGTCCCAGATTCCCAGCAGCAACCGAGCAGCGCAGACGAGAGGGGGGACCGCCACTGATCCAGGCAAATCGATCGTCATGGGGGGAAGAGCATCGAGAGGCCAACCAGTCGCTTTTACCACCACCGCTGCCGCCATCTCGACCGCCTATACGAAGAAAGGAGTTCAACATCCCATGCCCACGCCCGGGAAGTGGAGATATCGCTAACGTACCTTACGGGTGTACACCGGAAGTTCCTCCTTCTTCCTGTTCCGTGCCTCCCTCCGCTCCTTTGACCCTAGGGTGATACCGAACACCGACGACGAGCTGTGTTTTTCTTGAGGGTTGCTGGCGCTGGGGGAGCGGGGTACGCTTGCCTTGGAGGTGACCTTGGTGAGCGGCATTGGGAGTGGTGAGCTGGGTGTGGGCTCCATCAATGACGTAGAATTTCTGGTGGAGAAAGGGGCAGGCGATGAGAGAGAGGCCATCTGCTTCGTCTGGGGTTTGTGCAGGCTGCGATGTTATCGAGAAAGCGAAGAGATTGGTGGAAATATTTGGCGTGGCATAGGAAGATACAGGCTATAGGCAGAGACGGAGGTCGTCGTTGTAAAGAAACACTAGTTGACAGTCTCTAAGACATTCTTAAGGAAAGGAGTGTCGACAGTGTGGGAAGATTGAGGCGATCGAGGTGACTGACCCACTATTAGAAGATCGAGAAAGGAGTTTCTTGCAATTGTCGTCCTCTCAGATCTAGAGTCATAACGATGCGGGAGGATGTTGATAATTGTTGAAGGAGAAAAGGAATTCAGGGAGGTGGGAAAGAAGTGGGCGCTAATCCTGTGTTTGGATGGCGCTTGAACGAACAGCCATATTGTACATCTCCTCACAGCTCGAGGCTCGGAATCCTGGCTAGAAGCACGACGCTGGAATGCATTTCTTTGTCTCTTACTCCCAGAGCCCACTACTGCTGCTGTACGGACTGCGCCTAGTTTTCGAGCCCACTCCCAGGCCGCCTTCGCCTTCGATTCTCCGACTTTCTGTCTTAACCATGGATGGTGTCAAAGTCGACGCGAATTTTTGTCTGAATGAGCGCAGCACTTGAGTGTCGTTGAAGCACCAATGCATGCGCACGAGGCCGCGATGAGTTTGAATAATGTACGATAATGTAGTGTACAATACATTCCCAAGAGAGGGAGAGAAGAAATATACGGCAGATGACGATAAGGATGGGAGAAGAAGAAACAGAACATAGGCGACGTAGTAATGGGGTTTTGTTTTCTTTCGACGCGAGAAAGGACGCCAGATCGGAAAAGAAGAAAAGAAAAGAAAGAAAAACAAGAATCGACGTAAAGGAAACCACTGCTGACTACATTCGATCCGAAATAGAGGAAAACGGCCACAACGACAAGCATAAACTCAGAACTCAGAACTCAGAGCGCAGAAGCAGAAACAGCACCCCCCAAAGCAAGAGTCCAAAACCCGCGTCACCCGCCGCAGCTCCACATTGCTCCAGACGATCTCCCCACGCAAGTCCGTAGGATCCCCCGCCCCAACATCCGGCGTACCCATCATCGGGAGGCCCGACGACGGCAGAAACTCCAACTCGAAGCGCCTAACGATTTCCTGCATCAAAGCACGTCTATCGAGGGACACCTTGATGCTAAGTTCTGCTGTGAAGGTGTTGAGCATGGTGAGCATTTTGTCGAGCGAGGCCTTGTATGCTAGGATCCGGGCAGGGATCTCGTCTCTGAAGTGGTGTTTGAGGAACGAACGGTGTGCCTGTTGTAGGAGGAGGAACACGTAGACGTCGGTGAAGGATCTGGGGGGTGGGGATAATACCATTAGCTGCGTGGATGGGTCACGGAGGTATAACATAACGTACTTGATGAGCTGGGCCATCATGAGCACGTCGAGCTCCTCCTCCTCGCTTATAATCTCTACTTGCTTGCAAACCCAGAACAGAATATCGGCCACCGCTCGGTCAGCCGCAAGCACGCGCACCAGTCCGCTTGAAAGCTCAGATGAGATTTTTGCAGGTCAACAAAAGGAGAGAAATGAACGTACATTGATGGGGAGGACAGCTACCCATATCTTGAGTGCAGGGACGAGCCCGGGGATCGGGACAGATTCGACCGCACTGAAAAGTATCTCGCGAGTCAAACCAGTCGTCCTCCTCCACTCTACTCCGCTTCGGCGCCTGAATCCTCTTCCTCGACCGCAATGAGATCATAAACGCTGAGAACGAGGGATGTATCTCCTGGTTGTCGTTGGAGGGTACGCACGGCTCAGAGATGGCGCTGCTGAGCGGCGTGGCGAGCAAGGTCGACGAGCTGGGCCGGAGGAGAGGTAGGGTGCCAAAGGTTGTGGGAGGAGAATGGGGCGGCAAGGGGGAGGAACTTGGGCGTGGGCGTGGGCGTGAGTGTATGCGTGGTCGAGGTGGATGAGGGCAGGGAGGATGACACGCTGGGAGAGGAGTCGTTGCCGTGGCTACTGGTGCTAGCGAAGACGATGTCATCTAAGACGTGCAATGTCGCTTTTGCACGGCGTATGTGGAAAGAAGGAACGTCGGACGATCGGGGGCGATCGAGATCTGTGCGGAAGCATATTCGGAGTTTTTCGACGCTGCGAGAGGGAGATGCACATTGGAAGAGGCAGGAAGCACAAAAAGTGGGCCCTAACCTGGCGCTAACCCTATTATATGCTTACCAAATATAGCCGGACCATTCCGCCCCGATGGTGGAGTCATCTTACTCCATCCCTCAACGAAAATTCCCAAGGATCCCACAAGACGGACGCTAGATTGGAAGCCCACGACGGTCAGCGTCGGTTGAGATCCGTTACACGTCCCATACCTCCCTAGGTCGAAGCAATGCTGGAGACTAACGGCGTTGTTTTTAGTCTCAGCTTTTTTTATTTCTCTCTAGACCCGCTCGTAGACGTACGCAGCCCGAGCTCAACATCCCGGACTGAGAGTTGTACAAGCGGAACGAATGGAAACTAAGGCGTGCAATCTAATGAAGAAGTGGCCGGGGAATCTGGCGGAATGGAGTCCCCCTAAGCTTGTCATTATCTTGGCTATTCGATTCTCAGCGCCCTCATTGGTACCGCCTCTCATTCAAGCCTTATTCAGGTGAACACAGGATCCGTACCCACCCTCAGTTCTCAGAGTCTACGTCCCATGGCACTCTGAATGGAAACACGAACTACCATTGTTTCGAAGAGGTTCCTCCCGTCTCCTACGCGCGCTCTTTTTCGTCCACGCCCTCTATTTATCTGTCCCCGGGCAGCTCCTCCGCTCAACTCAGTCCCCGGCCCACCCATCGTCACCTGGCCTAGGGCCTCCGTATCACCTCGACCTACCGTATTCCGAGCCACTTCTTCTGCCGACCACGATCGTGTGCGCCAGTTGGGATCCCTCCATCATACGCAAACATGGTGAGATAGCCAAGCGGTCTAAGGCGCCAGACTAAGGTTCACTGTTCTACCCGTGGATTATTATCTGGTCTCTTCGGGGGCGGGGGTTCGAATCCCCCTCTCATCATGCTTTCCCGTTCCCTTTCGTTTTTCGTCCTTACCACCGCACATCATGAACTTCCACCAAAGTGCGTTCCACTATATCCCACGCACGCTCGTTTTTTTGCCCACATCCAATTGATTCGGCAGCTCAGTCCCCAATCCACTCCCCACCTACCCTCCATATCACCGCGACTTTCTTCCGACCACACTGGCGTGTTGCTCGTAGGGATCCCTTAACCAGCTGCAAGCACGGTGAAATAGCCAAGCGGGTCTAAGATGCGAAATAGGATGTAGGCAGAAGCTCAGAGCTCAATCTGCTCTTGTCTCGTCCAGGGATTGGGGTTCGAATCCCCCTCTCATCATAGCTCTCTATCAGTGATTTCGTTTTTTGTTCGCACGTTGCAGCCGTAGGAATCTCTCCCCCATCCACAAGCACGGTGAGATATCCAAGCGGCTAGGATGTCCGCAGAGGTTCAGAGCTCAATCGTCGAGTCCCGGTATGTCCACTGCGGTATCTAGGGATGGTATTTTTCCTGAGTTCCTTCCGCCAACAGGATATGGATAATTTTCAGTTCTTTCTTGTACCGTGGCTACTGTTTGGTAGAACGGGAATCATCGCTCTCAGCGGCTCTATAACACCTTGGGTGTCGCGGACCCGATAGATTTCTCTTGGACTTTTTCTCTCGACACGGCAGAGCTTCGATTGAGGGACTCTAACGGGACACATGCTGTAGATGGTCAGCTCGCCCGCCGCAAATTGTTCTATTTCATCCAAGCCGTCTGCGGGCGGTCCTGGTTCGAATCCGGGGCGTCCACTTAGCTAGTCGGAACGTTATCTTTTCCCTTGCAAAGTAGCAGAACATCCAATACTCCCTACGCCCGCTATAAGAACTGCACTGGACATATGCTGCAGTCAGTTAGCAGGCCGCTCCTTCAACGCGTTATGGAGATGGAGCGGTCGCAGGTTCGAACCCGGGTGTCCACTATGGTCGAACGTGATCAAAACGTAATGAGTATTTTTCACCCAGCAGAGCTTGAGCAGAGCGATTGAGGTACTCCAACATGCCGTAGCCGGTCAACTCGCCAGCATTCTTCTCTCCACGGGAGGGCCCTGGTTCGAATCCGGGTGCGTCCATTGCCTTTGCCTTTCCGTTGTATGCTTTTACTCGTGGATAATATGCTCGACACAACTGTGACCTACAACCGGACACATGCTGCAGTGGCTCCGCACGCACCGCCTCCAACAGAGTTCCACGGGCGAGTCCCGGGTTCGAATCCAGACCATTTATTAACAAATGTGGTGATTTCTTTGCCCCATTCAATTCGTTTATGGAGTATCCTCCGCTATTCTGTTTTTTTTTCGTGACCTAAATCATAGTGTCGATGTGCGAAAACAGTGTTCCGCCTACACGCCGATCTCTCAGAGAACCCGACTCGAGGTTAACGTTCGCGCGATACACGTCAGGCGAATACATGCTCAGATACCATAGCGTTCAGTGAATTATAGTAGAGTGTGATTAATTCCTACAAGATTGTGGATAGACTGATTAACGATATAAGTAATAAAATAACCTGGAGTGATTGTACGACCGCGAAGAAAGGGACCTAGATCGAAGAGAGGAGATGAAAAAGAAAAAAGAGTATGCTGAACGATAACCAAAAAGGGCACGCGCCACGTTCAATCCCAAAGTCGAAACAAGAGGACACGAGCTCATAAAGAGGCTGGGGGAAATGACGGCGGCAGCAGTGCCCGAAGCCGGCTGGGGCTGAGGCTTGACGACGGCAATGACGGCACCAACTCGGATAAGTGCTGCACCGACGCCCGCAAGTCCAGCATCTCCCTATACATCTTTTCCAATAACGCACGCATATCCTTCCCCTGCTTGATCCTCTGCGTCTCGGCCGATAGCTGGAACAAGTGGAGCGTCATGTCGAGCCAGTTATTGCACCATTGGATCTTAGCCGCGCTCCCGTCTCGCTTGAAGTGCCACTGGAGGAACGAGCGGTGAGCTTGATGGTGGCGTTGGAGGAACGTATGGATGTCCGTGAACGAACTGCGGAATGTCGGTTAGCGGTATGCGGGAGGAAGCCGAGATTGCATATAACATAACATACTTGATGAGCCAGCGCATGGGCATGTTGAGCTCCTCGTCGCCTAGCGCCTGCACCATATCGCAAATCGAAAACAGAATCTCGGCGCACCGCTCCGTTAGCCGCAAGCACGCACGCCAATTCGTCTGAAAAAGCTATACTTAGATTGTTTGGAAGTCACGAAAATGCGGGAGATGACGCACATCGATGGGAAGGACGGCTTCCCATATCTTGAGCAGCACTCGAGCCGCAGAGACGAGCTGGGGGAATGGGACTACTGGCACTGAATCGACGGCACTGGCAGTGAGAAGCGTCTCGCGAGTCAAGCCCGCTGCAGCCATCACCGCCTCTGTCGCCCGCTCAACCCGCTACATATCGAAAAAAAAAAGAATCAACATCTAGATTCCTAGAAGTGTATTATGTGGCCTCGACGTACCTCATGAGTCCGCGTCACGCACTTGCTATGCTCTTCAGACATCACTCTACTCCTCGGCGCCTCTATCGGCTTCTTCGTCCCTAACGCGGTCCTAAACACTGATAACGAGCTCTGGTGCTCCTGTTTGTGGGAGAAGGGGACGTTCGGCTCGGAGATGGCGCTACTGAGCGGCGTGGTGAGCGATAAGCTTGGAGGAGGAGGCTTAAGCGAGGTGGAGTGGCCGAGCGTGGGTGTAGGCGTGGTGGAGGTGGATGACGGTAAGGTGGATGACACTTTTAGGGGAGAGGAAGCGCACACAGAGGCTCCCGGTGCTGGCGAAGACGAAGAGGCCATCTGTTTCTGCGGTTTATGTGGGTTTTTATGTTAGGTTTGAAGTGGAGAGACTCACAATGATCGGTTTTGAACGGCGTATGAAGACTAGGTAACAAAATGAGACTGTGGTCGTGGCTGTAAGGAAACAACAGGTTTTGCGGCTGACCTTGGTTTTAGCAGTCGTTGGACGATCGGAAGCGATCACCAGTGGTGATCGAGATCCACATGTTTCCGAATGGAATATCGTGAGTTTTCAAATGGCTTTGCAACGATGCGAGAGGGAAGTGTGCGTAGGGACCATGGAAGGAGGCAGCCGCAGAAAGGTGGGCGCTAACAAGGCGCTAATCCTCGCATGAACAAATATGGCCGGCCCGCCTAGTCCCGATTTGACATCGACGCGGTCATCCCCGGATTTCTGAACCAAACTTCCCAAGGAGCCCATCGGCACAAGACGTACGCCAGATTGGAAGCCCACGACAACTAGCATCTGTGGAGATCCGTCACACGTCCCGTACCTCCTTGATCGAAGCAGTGCTGGAGCTGGAGACTTGGCAGCTCTTGTTTTTCGTTTTTTTCCTTCTCTCGCTGACTCCGTACGCAGCCCAAGCTCGAATTCCGGGACTGAGGATTATACAACTGGAAGGAATGAAACCTCTGTCGTCCATTCAAACGAACCCATGACTGTGTAATCTGGCGCAATACAGTCGCCTCAGGCTTGTCATTGTCTCGTCATTCGCCCTTCCATATGATTATCGGCGCCTTCATCGGTACCGCCCCTCATTTCAAGCTTCACTATTTAGGTGAACGTAGGATACGTACTTATCTACAGTTCTCTGACCCTTCCGTCCTATGGCGCTCTGATCTGATGGTAATGGAAACATTGTTTCGGAAAGGTTCCTCTTACGCGCGCTCTTTTCGTCCACGTCCTCCATTCTTCTATCCCCCGGCAGCTCCTCTGCTGCCTAGCTCAGTCCACAGCCCACCGCATCCTTACCTTTTCCCTCTGTCCCCGCGCCCTTCCTTATTCTGAGCCGCTCCTTCTGCCTACCACGGACCCGTTAGGATACCCCCGTCATCTGCAAGCATGGTGAGATAGCCAAGCGGTCTAAGGCGCCAGACTAAGGTTCCACCATACTTTGATATGGAATCATCTGGTCTCTTCGGGGGCGGGGGTTCGAATCCCCCTCTCATCACTTCGTCAAAAATTGTGTGTGTGTTTTTTTTTTACAGGTCACAAAGACACAACTTGATTTGAATGTTACTGAATGAAAGGTCCAACATCTCCTACGCACCCCTCGTTTCTTCGCCCATGCATTATTCGTTCACTTTTTCGGCGACTCCTCCACAGCGTAACTCAATCTGTTGCCCACTCACCTCGCCGACGCACATCATCCCGCTAGCTCTGTTAATCGCTCGCCCGCGGCCTGTTGGGATCCCTCCACTGTAACCATCAGGGGAAACCCTGTAACAGCTGAGCGGTCCAAGGCGTGAGCTCCAAAAAGTTAATCTGGCCTCTTCCGGGGCGGGTTCGAACTTCATACAACATCATAATGACCCAGACCTAGCCAATTTCATTTTACATCCTACGCCGACTTACACACACGGACTTGGGTGCTGTTCCTCGAGTCTGACTGTCGAGGTTGTTGCATCCATCCGAGTCAGTCTTTGTTCTCGGGCAGAACCTGTCTTTCATCTCGACACGGCCATATGAGGGAGCGGTTCCAAGGCACCACACTATCATTTCGGGTCTCCTCGCGGGCGGGAGTTCGAACCTCCTTTCTCATCATATGTGTGGTCCGGACCTCTGTTCTTTTTTTTTACATTTCACTGCTGTCGATTGATACGGTCGAGAAATTACACTCGGTTTAAATGTAACGGCGTACTTACATCATCCGTTCTCCTCGACAATCGCTTAACCTTGGTTAGACGTGAATGAGATATCCAAGTTTCAGCCTGCGATGTTCAAAAGATTGTTTTTGGTACAACTGGCTGGTTCTTTTTTCATGTCATACACCTGACGTAACTGTACTTTAAAACTGAACACATGGTGCAGTTGGTTAGCACGCCCCGCTGATCTTGTACGCTGATATATGGAAGCTGCGGGCAGGTTCAAATCCTGATGTGTCTATGTGGCAGGCGTAACTGTATTTTTCTTTCTCATCCGCCATAGTAATCTCAACAATCCCCAATTCCACTACTCGCGTTTCTAACATGTGGAGCACCTATGGCCAAAAAAACTAAGTCATCAATACAAAATCAGGTTTTTTTTCAGTCTGTTTAAATTCCTCTTGACCCAACACAACAAGTCACGACTCCCTTCTGGGGGGTGCATATACATATACTTAACAGGACACATGGTGTAGCTGGGTCAACTCACCTGCCAGCGGCCGTATATCATCCAAATATCATCTTCATTGATATAAACGAGTGCGCAGGTGGTCCCTAATTCGAATCCAGGTGTGTCCATTACAGTGTTCTTGAACAGCATATTATTTTTCCCTCAATCCATCGCTGGCACAGAACTCTCAGTATACACCTGACAGAACTATATCCTCGAATTGGACACATGCTGAACGGCCCATATATGGGGTTTGCATGCGGTCCCTGGTTCGAAACTGGGTGTATCCACTAAATGATTAAAGTTGAATTTCTTTTACCTTACAAAACCCTTCGCTGGCAGTGGCAGGGGGCAAGCAATATCTGATCTCACTATGATTTAACTGGACACATACCTCAGTCAATTAGCACAACCCGCTGAACGTCCTTCTCTTACGCCACTCCATGGAGCCTACAGGCGGGTCCCTGGTTTGAATCCGGGCGTGTCCACTATCGAGGCAAACGAGGCTGTTCTTTTTTCCCCATGCCAGTGGGACATTGAGAATAGCATAAAGCTGAACAGTATGTAGACACTCTTTGGTGAGCTTACTTACAATGAAATGACAGCATCAAATCCCAGAAGAAAACTCAAGCGAATGTCTGAACCACTTGAGGATGCATAGAAAATGAAAATATTAAGAGTGTTAATATCAAGTCCGTATCACATGCAGAGATCTCTCGGTGCAGCTTGTCACGTCTCAAGTACTGCTTGAGGAATGAAGAATGCTGATGGCTTTCGATGGTCGTTTTGACCTTGGCAAAGGATCTATAAGCATTAATTTAGCTATATGAATGGGGCGTTACAGTGGCAACATACCGTTCTAGCTCGGCTATGGGCGTGGCGAGGTCTTTGTGCACAACATCCCCCATGTTCTCTATTTCCTCCCTTACCTCCAGCAGAAGAGTTCCACAGCTCTCGGTTAGACACAGGCAAGATGTAACATTGACCTGAAAGTCGAAGTTAAGGTTTTGAAAGTTGGAGCAACACCAAATGACGTACCCGAACTTCCTGGACCGCATCCCATATATGCAGTAAGACACGGGCAGCGGAAGCCAGGACCAGCACTGGTACAATATCAAGAGCAGGGACAGTCGTGTCAAGCACTTCGTGCCCCAATAAAGCAGCCCCTCCCAACACATGCAGTGCCGCCTCACAAACCCGCTTACCCAAAGTATCAGCATTCGGTCTGGTTGAGAAGTCGGTGACATACCTTATGGGTGCGTGACCAGCTTTCCCGTGTCTCCGCCGTCAACATCCTTTTGCTTCCCGCTGTACCATGCCTGCTCGGCCACCAGCTCGATGAAGGCATGTTGGGCAGACTCGCGTCAGTCACATTCCCCTGCTGCTTGATATTATCGCCTTCACTGTCAGGAACGAATGCACCCAGCGTGGAGGTCGACGAGCCTCCACATAGGCGTGCAGGATACAGGCTGGGCAAAGCGGTGAAGAAAGTGGGCGTGGGCATAATTGACGACGTGGATGGGTGGGTGAATGGTATGTTGAGGATGTGTATATTGGGTGCCGCCGCTGTCGACGAGGAATCTGGCGTTGGTGATGGTTGTGACCGCATCTGAGATCGAAAAAATCGCCTTTGCACACCGTACAAAGTCCAAAAAGTAGGCAGAGACTGCTCATCGCTGCAAGGAAGCAAGCCAGGTTTTATGGCTGACGTTCTTTTGGTGGACAGTCGTGGGAAGATTATCGCGATTGACCCCATACCATGGTTTGAACTTGCGGAAGCAAACTGCCCGGGTTCTGAACGAAGAGTAGGATCAGCCACAGCCTGATAAAAATGTCTTGACCCCCAGGCTTTTTGGGAGAGCACCTTTTTCCAGCAAATAACATTCAGACATTCTACGTGGGGCGCCCGTGAGCGTGAACTGATTTTATCTATGTTCAAAGCCAAGAAGATGTGGTTATGAAAAAGAAGTTCATGTCAACCGCAACGAACCACATCGTTCCAAGGCCTCCAACATCAGAAATATCCAGAACAAGGATTCTGGCAAAGCCTGCGATTAATTGAAGCATCAATTAGCCATAATTGAATGGTACGAATGATTGATCCATGCACTATTGACTGAGTCCTGTAACGGCTGTAGTCAAAATTCCGATGTTAATCCCCAGCCGTCGCTTTGGGTGGGGTGTAGGCTCGGTATTTGCCAGCCACAGAACCAACATGATGTATCCTTCACGCGAACCAAAGCAGTCTTCGATATCAATATTTTACAAGACCTTCAAAGATCAGACGCACTCACGATCACGTGAACCCAGGAAGAAATCAGCCATTTAATCTGGCTCGTTCTAGTTCATCATACGAGCTCCACTACCGCATTAATGGACTGAATCTCTGGCGACTCTGCTGCAACAGGCAGCATGTGTCGTCGTCGCCAGGTCCTGTAATTACAGCATAAGCAGTGACAAAGACGACGTACTGTACAACGACAAACCTGAAGGGTATCCTGCAATTTCTGCCCATCTCTAGTTGAGATGGTGACTGTCGCACAGAGCACCACGACGCAGATGATACAAGCTTGACGGGGAATGTCGCCTGTGTTATCATATACCATAGGAAGAGTCCATTGCACAACCAAATCTCGAACCAAAAAATGCCTTCAAAGAAACGAGGGGTGTGGTACTTACGTAGGAAGAGGTTTGATTGTGAAAATTGCTTAGCCCCGCTATTTGCGGCTTCCCATGCAAACCACTTCAAATAAAGGCGAAGCATCACGTGCATTCAACGTTGAATGCGCGTTGTGCACCGTCAACTGCCGTTGAGACTTAGTTGCTGAGGCAGAAGGTGGGCACTAATACTGTGCTTTGATGGTGTACGACAATAAATAAAGATAATAATGTAGCCTATTCATAACGGATGATTGACGGACGAAGCACCACAATGAAACCAAGTAATCTTTGTTCCACTTCTGCTCCCTGAACCTTGCTTGAGGCAAATACTGATCAAAAACCTTAACAGGTAGAATTCTGCTAGATGGGCACATCACGCATTTCACACATCCTTGAAAATTGATCTGCTCGAAACACTGGAGGCTGCAGGTGTTTCTTTTCTTTTCGAAACTGCTCATATAATATGTGCAGTATGTAGCTCAATTCTGGTGAGAAGGGTGCATGCATGACCGACCATACCGACGAAGCCACGACATTGCCATTCAATCGTCTCCTGGAGTCTCCTCATGTACCCCAAATGGCCCATATAGGATACGCACTCGTGTTTCACCACTGCTTATTTGAATGCAGGATCCCTGCCCACCCACGTTCATCTGATTCTCCGTCCTATGTCACTCTGACTTGACAGACAGAGCAGTCCAAGGCGCGAGACCAGGTACACGTAGATCACTAGGTCAATTTGTTCTCTTTGGGGGGTACTTGTACTTGTGTTCTAAATGCCTCATCGAATGAATTCAAAGCACACAGGAAGCTTCGAACCTGAGATGCAAGTAAATTTTCTCCTGACAGAAATAATTCTACTAATCCGTTCGCGTCTCATAGACGGAAAGCCACCACTTCCAACAGTTCCGGGCTGCTATGCAGTCGAGGGTATCCACATATCATTGTGTCTATGTTCTTATCTTGGTGAACGAAACAAGTATGACACACTGTCGTTCCCATTCAAACATCGCACTTTGATCACGGTTCTGGACTGCGTCGGTGTAACGATTTTCGAAACCCTCTGATCATTACCCTATACCGAGATGCAATGTTCAACTTTGTCTGCCTGTCCCGTGCGTGCCCCGGAATTTTCTAAACTTCGTGAGCAGGAGAATAATCTCGAGAGTGCAGTGATTTTGGCAGGGAACATTGTTGTTCTAGTCGCAGGCCAGTCATGCACAGCATGCTCTCCACCCGCATACTGCTCTACAAGCGGAACACGGCGCGTGGTGGCCACCTCTGTGATATGACAGAGCTCTCCGACATCACCTCAGACGTCTGGTTCAGACCGAGTCAGGATCGGAGAATGGCAATGGATCCTAAAACAGCAACATTGTACCTGGGAGACGATATAGCTCTCTGATTGGTTTAGCTGGGGCGCGTGCGGGGATGAGTGTGGCTAGAGTTCGAAGGTCCGGTCGGGTCCGGTTTTTGACCCTGATTTCATCAAAACCGGACCCTGACCGGTTTTTTATATTTAGAAATCACAAAAACTGCAACTGGACCGGTGACAACCGGCTTTTTGCAGTTTTGACCAGTTGCACGACCGGTC
>JABCKH010007671.1:0-50952 GCA_018851285.1 Lyophyllum semitale | reverse complement strand
ACCAACTTGGCCGCCATCCACGCTAAGCGTGTCACTATCCAACCAAAAGATCTCGCATTGGCACGGCGGTTGCGTGGCGAGCGCTCATAGAGTGTCGTCGTTCTGAGTGTTCCTGTCCTAGCATATTTATCTTTATTGTACTCCTATATTTGTATTTCCTATCCTCTGCAGCTTCACGAAACAATCAATAGCATATCATTCACATCTTGTGAACATTTTGTGAGCTATGTACCTGGGCCACTTGTGGCTCAGTAGCCACGGCCCTTCGTGTAGTTAGTGGTTGAGTTAGATCAGTTAGTACTAAGTATTCCTGCTCGCTGGACAAGCCGGTAGATGGTTTATTGATGTATTGTAATTATAGCCAAGACCTATTCGTAACGTACATGGAATGGTAAATGCAAAGCGTGAAGAGTTATGAAGAATTATACAATTATGTCCAGCCCGACTCCACGCTGTCCATTCACATCCAAAACTATAACCTCATCTTCCTCCACCATTTTCACCTTCTCCGGCTCGTGATTGCGCAACCGCATCTCCACCAAAAATTCCTTATCACGAATAGATTGGGACCATGAAGAGAGCAGGCCGAAGAGAATGACTGCCGAGCGCACAAGCCCAGCGAACATAAATATCCCAGGGTAGACATGCATGACTGCAATTTACAAAGAATCATAGAGTTAGAAGAGTGAATCTTGTAAGTCGCTGAAAGGCTTACACATAAATTTGTCATCGAACGGTATATGCGGCAGAAGATATTGCATAGCGCGGAAGACGGCGCCAGGGAATACAATCATGCCGAGGAGACCACTAGTGACGGGGCCAATTACTTCCTTCGTGGCCTGGATTGGGTCGCTCTTAGTCCATCCGTTAGATATAATCTAATGAACGGTCCGTGAGCAACCGAACGGACCAACTAACATCAAGTTACGCACATGCTGAATACCCCTGGAGATCCTGTTCGGAGGCTGGATGCGATTGGCATGCAATGCGATCTTCACATACAGTAGCCCAAGCGCCCACGTATCTACGACGCGTATCTTCGGGGTCATCGCGGGGTCAATCGTGAACCGAATTGGCAGGATAATGTACAGGTCGATCACGAACGATATGAGCGTGGGGATGATGACGCCCAGGCAGACCACCATGTACGCAGACTTCGCGATCCAGAGGAGACCGCGCTTGGCAACGAGGACAGGCAGATCCGCGCGGTTCCGATCACCCGATGCACGCTGACGGCGCTTATCCAGACGGTCGATGGCGGAGCCGATGAGGTAGAAGCTCCATAGGAGGTAGAACCCGACGATGAGGGAATAGCCGTCGTGCACGTTGCGCGGGGTGAACAGTTCAAAGATACGGCGTCCGAGGAGGATGGGCAGCGCGAATGTGATCCCCAGTGAAATCGCACCAATCACCCAGAGTAACGCGATGAAGCAGATGACACGACGTCGGAACTCGGGCGGGATGTATACCACCATGAAATCATCCTTGACGTTTCGTTTCGCTTTCTCGATCTCCGCGTCCTGCGCCGCCATGAGCTCCCTGGCTCCCTGATCAATCGGCTCACCATCTTCCGTAACAGCAGCGGTGGCTCGCATATCACGAGGAAGGATGAGGTTGTCTGTGGCGGGCACGCGGCGAAAGTTTCCGTCTGCAACTACATTGTCCTCTCCTGGCTGAGTAGAGAATATTATCCATCGTCTCGAACGCTCCTCGGCGGGGTGGCGGCCTCCGAAGAAGTAAGACGTCAGGCGCAGCCTCTTGGCTAGGGCCTTCCATATGATGGTCGCGAACTCCTTCAAGGCTTTCTTCGGTCGGAAGTAGTGCATTGTATATGGAAGAACAAGGTGTAGAAACAGGAGGTCGACCGGAACATTCGAAAGTGGCTCCCTGTTACACCATAAACACTTCGCTTTATGAAAGAAAGATAGGATACCGACCTGTTCTTCCATCGGAACGGCATGATAGATTTGTTGCCAAGTAACAAGAGGCCAGCCACACTGCCTACAACACAAGCCACAACGCACGAATACAGCAGTCCACTGACGCAAATTTTTCGGAGCTGGGTAAGGGTTGGACGGTCAAGAATGTCTCGGATGGGATGTGAGTTTTGGTCTTGAGGGTCCTTGATGAACCACATTGCGCCTGCGCGCATGACGCTCCGACAGCCAGACAGTAGAACTGCAAATGCATACCTAGAATGTTGTTATTTCACCTTAGAGTGCGGCGAGCAGAAAGAGTGGAAGAAAGACGAACATGAACATGGTCCCTGCGACCCAGTGGTAGAACGTGGCGGTCAGAGGAGCTTGAACAAAGAAAGCTGCACGCGATGTGAGGTTTGCTTCAGGGAACAACCAGACGGTGCACAGATCCAGAACAATTCCGCACGACAGCGGGAAGGTTACAAGTTCGATGAAGATGAACGCTGCAACCTGGATAGACCACTACATCAGTCACCCTGCTGCGCGGAAAACATTGTGCCAACACACCTTGATAACAAGCAATTGCTGACGAACGGCACTTCTGACCGCCCTTCCTGCAGACCTTGCATTCCCGACCGTCAGGATATTCAGATATAAGGCAAGGATAAGGCCAACGACAGCATAGCCAAGGATTATGGCGAACGCATTATCTGCAGGTCCTTCACCGATCGCGAGTCGTATCCAGGTCACCTGCAGCTGCTGCGATGCGAGTCTGACTCTCATTCCAAGCCAGGCAAAGCAGGGTTCCGCCATATCAACCAAATCGTTTAACCGTGCTGAAATAGAAAAGGAAGGTGCTGCGCTCGATTGGAGTCGAGAATCGGATGATGTCCATGCGAAAAGATCTTCCAAAGATTTGTCTGTCAAATTGGCTACATCGGATGCCTGTATAGCGAGAGCATAAATTCGATGTGCCATGTCTAACCAGGAAGGTTTTACCATCTTCGTAGCCGTATTGACGATGCCATCGGCTGCTGTTTGTCCAAATGAACGACCGATAAGCCACAAGGCACTGGTGGAGATGGAGGTAGCCAGCTTAAGAAGTACGCGTCTGAAAGGAGGGAATAGGATATCGACGACGAAGAAAGCCACTGAATCTACGATAGGATCTGTGATGACTCGGATTGCGCGTATCGGGAAGTGCAAAATATACAGGAAACGAGGGGGGCTCAACTAAACGCACATTAGAAGCTAAAAAGGTAACGAAACAAGAATGCAAGACATACAGATAACAAAGCAGTAGACTTCCCAACTGTGAAAGGGATCCAGACTCCAAGACCTATGGCGGTATCAAGAACGAATATCATCAAGGCAGCCTGTATTAAGATTGTGAGAACTGAAATTCAAAGTGAAGGAAAGGAAGAGCGGACATTTTGTAACACTCCATATATTGGGCCCCTCATTCCAATAGCTGAAAACGAAATATCAGCAACAGAAAGAACAGATCATTTTGGCGTTCTGCCTACCTTCCATGGCGCCTTCCATGTCGTCCTCGACATTTCCTTCTAATTCTTCGGCAAGCTCGGGAGGAACCCCGCCGCCCAGGGGAGCTCGATTCTCTTCTTGTCTCTCTTGCCCAAGAGGCGCTGCACCGGCGTCAGGGTTCACAAGTGGGGGAATATCATGACCTTCACCATCTACTTCAACAGCCTCCCATTCACCAAACACGAAGTCCTCCATTTCAGCTGCTTCCTCTTCCTCCTCTTCCTCCTCCTCCTCCTCATTCTCAGATTCTTCTGCGTTTTCTCTGAATTCGTATCTCCATGGTTCATCCTCAGCTTCATTTTCTGACCCCCTGCCACTAGTACTCCCCCGCCTAAGGGTACCACCATATTGTTGAGGCTCCTCGAAATAGGAAGCATAATCCTGCAGCGTGGGTTCCTCGTCATTCTCACTATCCTCTGCATCTTCACCCCTGTCCTGTGTAAGGAGATTAGGCAATCGAGATGGGCCCGCCTCAGCCTCTAATTCTTCTGGGGCGCGATAGGTAGCCAAACTTGGAGATTCTACTGCCACCAGATCCGGCGAGGCTGAGTGCGATTCAGCAGTTCGAGGAGGGAACGTGGACGTAGGTAGGCGAGGCCGTCGAGTTCTACTTTGATTCAGAGATGAGGAAGACGAAGATGGGGTCAAATCTCCCTCTGTCTCGTCCTCGATTGGTGGTGTGGGTGAAGAGGATGCTGATTTCACCTGATCGAAGGAAAAGGGGATAGTCGCCTTGGGCGGCTGAAGGATGACAGCGGGGAAAATTGGCGTCGAGGGGGCGTTAGGATTGGTCAAATCTGGTTCAGGTATTCGTGGATTGGATGTTTTTTCGGCTGCGATACCTGCAGCGGCTGGAATGGCCTTGAACGTAAATTCGAACTTTGGGTCAACCTGGAACGGAGGAACATCAGCCAAGGGAGGCGCTCCACCACTGGCAGCAAGCGCAGCTTTCCGTCGAGCACCAGCTAGCCTTGCAGCAAAAACGCGGCGAGAAAAGGACTTCCGCTTGAGGCGCTCTTGCTCAGGATCTCGCTCGTCGTCATCGTCGTCCTCTTGGCTCCCGAAAGGCACTTTTCTCCGAGTGACCGCGCGGAGGTCAGAGTCAAATTGATTTTTCCTCCCTTGTCTTCCTCTGTTCTTCTTTCGTGGATGATCAAGTGGTGATCTGCCATGCAGCCTCTCATCACCAACCACGTGTCCGTTGACCCCATCACGAGCCCGCAGTGCATCAAGTGCCCTCAACGTTTCTATCTGGCGCCTAGCAAGGGTTTCATCCAAAGGATTGTTCTCCCTTGGATGTTGCCCTCCAGGCTGCGCAGCCGGAGCTTGGAAATCAACACGGATGGGAGGGTCTTCGGGCAGTACCTCCTCATCTTCGAAGACACCCGGTCTTGCATTCTGGGAGATCCACTCTCGAAGTAGGAAGACCGCCACAAAGGTGAGGACAATAAGGGACGCAATGATTTGGCCCGTAAAAATATCTGCGGAGAGGGCCGCCCACACTGGATGTGTCGTTAGCCGTCCCAGAAATGTCTCGGGCACCGGGGCTGAACTGTCGGGATGGAGATTGTAGTAGAAAGGATTTTCCTGACTGGAGGTGGGACGGGGTCGACCGCTAATCCACCATGCTCTAGAAGGAATACGTTGACCGTTGGAACTTGCGATCATATACGAAAAATGACGTACGTTGATTCTCCCATGGAGAAATACATTCTCCACGTCCATACTGTTGCCCAAGGTAGAGCAGCTAGCCATATGACTCCTACGACGATTCCCCTCAGACAGAATAGCAGTGCAAACAGCGCCTGCTGAACCAATCGCCTAATCAAAAGGACTGGTGGTAGCGTCGAGGGCATGTCCGAGGCATAGACTGGGAAAGCACAACGTATAATCAGAACACATCCTATCGCGTCACTAATGATTTACCTTTAGTAAAGGAGTAGGGGTGCTTGCAAACATCGCAAGTTTTCTTCTTACTATGCGAAAGCCATGTGGTCAAGCTATCAAGCATGTTAGCAAAGAGACGGTCTCCACAGTGGTTTCACTCGCCAGTCCTGGTGGATATACCGAATGGTACCGGAACACTTGCATGGGTGAAAAAGAGGTTGCTCAACTTCAGCTGGAGCACTGCAGATGCGGCATGTATCTGTACCAGGAACCTCTAGTAAGCCATAACCACGAGATACCCAGAGTACACACCTTGTTCTTCAGCCTCTTGCATCTGTAAAGAGGACGATGTAAAGCGGAGACGGTTCAATTAAGAACGGAATCTGCCCAAGTTGCTGGGGACAGTGGCGTGGTCGTGATCGTAAACGTTGCTCACCGCCAGCGTCGCTCAGACGCTGAGGAGACGCATCATGTAAGCAGTGCTCAAGCACGTGGAAATTGGTCAGGACCCCGATCACTGCACGTACCATATTTTATCCTCCCAACCTCCACTGACTCGGAGCAATCCTCTTACTTATCTTCGGCCTCCATCAGGGGGTCTTTTTGTCCATGCGATGGATGCGTGTCAAACGCGTGCCAACTTGAATCTATCATGGCATGAAGCCTTTTGATTGCGGTTAAAAAAGGATTTCATCCTACTTTTCCGAGGTGATTGTTTTTCATTTTAACAACAATATCCTATCAAGAATTATGTGACACTGCTCACTATGCGATTATATGATTTGCCTTCAGCTAACCGCAAGGTTTATACTGGCTTATGCTCAGTGTACTATCACGGTGATCAAAGCATGAGAAGAGTCTCGACTCTCCACACATAATACACGCACACTCTGAAACTTTGTAGACACGGCGCTGGGCTAGTCCATGCTATTCCGCTATATTTTGAAGTCCACAGGGTGCATTCCTTGAGCTAGAAATGGAATCTCCTGCATGTGCACCCCCTGTACCCGACCCCGACATCAGTGGCATCGGTGCCCGCGTCTCATTCTATCTGCAGTACATCTTCGCAGGTAACTATGTCACGGCTGTGTTAATTTGGAATATTGTTAACCAAAAATTGTTGTGTTGAGCTGCGCTGGTGCCCGCGATGTGCGCGAGGTCGAAACCGCCCTCTTCACCCTCTCTATAACGAACATCGCGTACTCGGTTACCACCTCATTCCTCTCTTACAAAAAGCCCCCAGAACTCACACTGTACGAGTATGCCCCCTGTCTGCTACAGATATTCTAAACCAACAGAAAACGTACCAGCGGCCTTATCGTTCTGTATCTAACTGTCTTCACGCTTCACGCTCGGCTATAGCTATTCCATCACTATCCTGTATGTTCGGACGCGTGGCTTCCGTTACTATGCATACATCATCTCCATCGTTCAGTGCTACCTCGTGCTTAGCACCTTCCTCGCCGTGTCAATTACCCTCCCCACCTTCGGCTCTGATGCGTCTTGCAACTATACCCGTCAAGCATCAATATTTTTCGTCCCCGTCTCGATGTACAAATTCCACATCGTCGGCCTCGTAATGAGCATATTTTTCCTCGTATTCGGCACGGCATCTATCGTCTTCAACAACCTTTTCCAACGTGCAGACTTCGGGGTCAACAACTATTTTTTCACTGCAGCAACGACTATCGATCGGAAAATAGCCACCCTTTTAGGGCTCAACGCGTTAACCTTTGCGCTGTGCATCGGACACGTCGAGACGCTGCGACAGTTCAACAAACCTGTCAGTGGTACTGTGTGGTCGCCTTGCGTCGTCCCCGACCGTTAACTCTCGATTTTGTGCCCAGGTCCTACCTGTCTTTCTCATAGTACTTCCAGCCGGTCGGACCATTTCTCTCTTCAGACAGCGGGCTAGCCCTGCCATAACTAGGATTAACTCGGGACCAAGGGTTCCGATCGATGGCGCGGAAGAAAGAATGCCGTTACAGGGTGCTCGCACTCCTTCGCACGCCTCTTTATAATTACTGTCTCTTTCCACGAGCCGAACGACATTGGTCCACTAACAGAGTCATGATTCCTCTTCACTCAAGGCCGAATCTTCCCATACCATTCGCCTTTATGTAAGCATAACAATCTGCTTGGTAGCGCTAATTTGTGTAACTGGAACACTGTCCTGGCTGTATACTAGTTTGCTTGTGGTACGTTTTAAGATATGCTTCGCCATCTTCGAGACACACGTCCGAGACTTTCTCGGATCAAACTCGAATTGTAGATCAATGGCGACTATACATGATCTTCGAATCTACATTGCTAACCAGGATATACATGTTATATACGACTTGCAGGGGGAACACGATGTTTCGAGCCAGCGGGATCTGCATCGTTAGTGAATTAGCACCATAAGGGTACACCAGGGTTGCACCAGGCCGCCTTGTTCTCCATGTATCAAGTGAATAGTGACGACATGTCAGGACGCTTGTAACGGCGAAAAGAACTGTACCTTAGGGCTGAGACTTTTTGGATTTTGGTAACGAGTCCACTAATGAGATATAGTTACCGACCCATCACGGATCTCATCAACCCGCTCGTCGATCAAGAGCTGGTACCGGTGCGGCGCATCGTACCCATTCACTCCACGCATGGAGGTGAAGGGACCAAGGGTTCAACGCTGCGGTTTGGGTTGTCCGTATGCCCGGCGGCAGGTTCGATGAGGTGGCACCTACAATTGCGCCGGCGCGCACGGGCTCTGACCGCTGCCAAGTTTAGAACTGACTGAATGCTCGAAAAACGTACGCCGTGAGTATACATCAACCTTGAAGTCGTGAGACCAGAACTCGGATATGTAGTGCTCCACAGGGAGCTATCCAGATCTGGATTCTATGCCTTAACCGCATATTGCGTTGACTACTGCATATGCGGTGTGTAAGCTGATCATTAGTAATGAGCGGAAGTTGAGCGGAAGAGCTGTGTCACTGAGCCACACGCGGTGTACAGCCAGGGAATAGGGCGTCTACTAGGCCCATCTTCATACTTCGAGAAAGGAGATTCGTTTAAAGATCTGTGCTGTTTCTGCCACGATCCAGAAATATCCTCAGCCACTGTTGTACACACACATCTCCCTGACGGAGTAAACGATAGACTGACCCGTACACCCGATCAGCCAGCGCCATTCTCCGGAGCTCTTGTGAAATCGGGAGACCAGAAACGAGCGCGCGAGGTAAGTCTGCCCCCGGAAAACAACACCTCAAGGGCGTGGGGTTCACATCGTTGCCAAGAGGACCACCGAGGACCACCTTAGGTCACGGTAAGATGAGTCGTAATTTCAATTTGACATGGAACAAGTGGCGAATCGTGGGGCGCTTATTGGGTGCTTATGACAAGAGGGATGAACTTTCCCACCCCTTATGTAAGGATGTCGCAGCTCAGCGCTGCACACTTATGTAAGCAACCTTTAGAATTGACCGAACCCATCTATGAAGTTCATAGGCGTCAGCACAAGGTTGAAAACGACGCGACTACGAAGAGTCAGGCCTGGCATTATTAGCACTATGTAAGGCCTGAGCTGGGCATGAGACTGTCGAGATATCGACTATATAACGATTAGAGAAGAGGCCAATAATGAGCCTAGTCCAGTCACTGCATCCTTAGTGGACCATGATTCCTGGATGAGATCCACGATTCCTTCTCCACACGCGACCCGCCATACAATGATAGCGATTTCATGACTAGCATACTTGTGGTGCTCTTCGAGACAGGAACCGTCGCTGTCAAAACCCACCGACCTACATTACTTGCCAGTAGAGCAGACTACAATCAACTGATAAGAAACGGAGGAGGAACAAAACAATCATAGATAGATGAATCATAAGACGTCTTCTTGGACAGCTGCGCATGAAGTAAGCCTAAAAATAGCACAAAGATGGTTTGTCGTTGCTTCCACCACGCGCTCCTGCCTTCTTTCTTTGAATTTCTCTGGCGACCATCTGACAATTGTGCCTTCAAGGACATATTCTTGACCTCATGCCACTAATACCACTCACCCAACTTCCATGAGTAAACGTCAGATCGTGACTGGACTCCACACCATGGAACCAAACTTCTATCCTGATTTGAAAGATATATAAAGTGTATCGAAACCCTGCCTTGAGGGCCCAGCCCGTTGACTGTTTTTCCGCCTCTTTGTCCTGCCATGATCTGGTCTTTTGCTGTCATCATCAGTCTCTTGCAGTTATGCGCTACCAAACCGCTTTCCAGGCGATGGGATGACATCGCTGAAAAGCACTCATGGGTGGAAATACCTCGCGGTTGGGAGTACCATTCCACCCCTCCGGCGGACCACAAGTTCGAGATGCGTGTAGCTCTCAAGCAGAACCGGATTGACGACCTCATCGCCAACTTGATGGAAACGAGCGACCCGAGCCATCCGAAGTATGTTCACTGTGCTCCTTTCCATCGCAGAGCTTACATGTCACATAATGACATCTAGGTATGGGAAACATCTAACTGGAGCAGAAGCTGAAGCTCTCGTTGCTCCTCACAAAGATTCTGTTGATGCTGTTGACGCCTGGCTTGAACATCATGGTATCTCTCCTGAAGATGTCGACCATCGCACTGGAGGTGGTCACTGGGTTATTATTCGCGTCTCCGTCGCCCAGGCCGAACGCATGCTTGATACCAGGTATAACGTTTATCATCATGCAAAATCGTCTGAGCGAGTCGTTCGTGCAATGAGCTACTCTCTCCCTCGCGAACTTCACTCTCACATCGATGTGGTCACACCCACTACGTATTTCGGCACCCTTCGCAGCATGCGCACCACCAGCTTCCTCCAGCCTGACATTCGACCAATCGTGGAGGATGCACCTTTCGGTATCAGTGCCACTGTTCCGGCAAGCTGTGGGACAACAATCACTCCTTCTTGCTTAAGGGGGCTATATAACACCGCCAGCTATGTCCCCAAAGCCACCAGCGTCAACAAGCTGGGTGTTGCCGGATACCTCAATGAGTACGCAAATCGCGCAGATCTCCAGGTCAGATCACATATTTGTATCATCCTTTGTGTGTCTATTGATCCCGTGGTACATCACCCAAAATGTAGACATTCTTCAGCAGATTCCGGACAGACGCTGTCGGATCGAGTTATACCACTGTCCTCGTCAACGGAGGTCTGGACGATCAGAGTATTCCTGGAGTAGAGGTCAAGAATACATTGCATCGATCGTAGTGTGTTTCTCATGTCTTACTCAAGGCGAACCTTGACATCCAATACACAACGGGCATGTCATTCCCGACACCGAACATTTACTACAGGTGTGTTCTGTTTGTCCTGGAATTTTAATTTCTTGAACTTATTGTTGTATACAGCACTGGCGGTTCTCCTCCTTTCATTCCGGATTCTCAGACTCCCACCAACACCAATGAGCCCTACCTCGACTGGTTGAATTTCCTTCTTGCCCAAACCACCATTCCTCAGGTCATAACCACTTCGTACGGAGATGACGAACAGACTGTGAGTGAACCGGCCATCTATATACGCCCGTGTTTTAGTTGAATCAAAATAGGTCCCCCAAGACTATGCCATCAAAGTCTGCAATTTGTTTGCGCAGCTTGGTTCCGTTGGAACTACGGCATTTTTCTCCAGTGGTGACTTTGGGTAAGCCCAGTCAATCGAATGATGGAGCCTAAACAACTGATACGTGAAAAAATGCAGCGTTGGTGGTGGCGACTGTCTGACTAACGATGGCACCAGCAGGACACTCTTCCAGCCTGCCTTCCCTGCCTCGTGAGCCAATCGGATTGACCGAAGAAGTCGCTTGCTGATGATGTTATGCGATAGATGTCCTTTCGTGACCACAGTGGGAGGCACCACAAGAGTCAACCCCGAAGTCGCAGTCAGCTTCTCCGGGGGAGGGTTCTCCCGTGTCTTCGCCCGCCCGTCGTACCAGAATACTGCGGTATCCGGCTTTCTTACCACCCTCGGATCGACTTTTGCCGGACTTTACAAGTGCGACGTCCTTCGCTGCGAACCGTGGCTCACGTGCTGACATATTCGTCGTATATAGCGCGTCTGGAAGGGCCTATCCTGATCTCGCTGCTCAAGGAAACGGGTTCCAAGTTGTCATTGGTGGCCGCGTCTCATCTGTCGGAGGAACGAGTGCCAGCTCACCCGTATGTCACTTCTCCACCGTCTCCTCTGTCAGTAACAAGGCAAACACTGTTTCTTCTGCAGACTGTAGCTGGAGTCTTTTCTTTGTTGAACGACGTCCGTCTCGCAAACGGGAAGCCCTCACTTGGATTTGTCAACCCGCTTATCTACTCCACTGGGGCGAACAGCTTCAACGACATTGTGTCGGGCTCCAATCCCGGATGCGGCACGGCAGGTGTGTATACCATTTACCGCGTATGCATGAGCTAACTGCCTGTTTCTGACAGGGTTCACTGCCAGAGCGGGATGGGATCCTGTAAGTCGCTGTGTCAGTTTATATTTGGCTGCGACTAAGGGCCATATTCTCTGCAGGTCACCGGCTTGGGAACGCCAGACTTCACGAAATTGCAGCTGGTTGTTTAACGGTTTGGATGATGTGAATCATTGTTTTGTATATATACGAGATGCCAACGTGATTGGGAATGGAAACGACGTGGCGCAAGAAAGCAGAATTTTGGGAATCACAAAGAGGACACAAAAATGTTACCACAAAAAAGGCATCGCGACGCTGCTTCCAATAGTTCTTCAACAAGCCAAGACTGGGCCGGTTTGGGAAGCCAGTTCGCGACGCCTGTAGATGGCTTGCATGACAGCGGAAGAATAGCTTTCCGACTGCAGCCAGTGCATTTGCGAATCATTCCAGTCGACAAGATAAACGATGTGACAGAGCAGCGGCCTGAGTTAAGACAGAAAATTATGTTCTTTCCTTGATGACCATGAGCAAGCTAAAAAGGGACATACCCCACGAGTGGCCGTTGGCGCAAATCGCATGTGCTCCGCTTTCTAAAAGGAATACAGCGTCACAAGCAGGGCAAATCTCTTCCATGGGGTTCTCTTGTGTCATCCTTATGGGATTAGTGGATGATACGATGGATAGTAACGTGTCGGCTAGAATTTTGGCCTCCGCGGCAGGCTCCGGAGGGCATTCAGATGATAACTGGGTCGTTAAGCGCCACACGAAAGGGGCGTCGTTCACTGGGATGGAGATGAATTTGCACAGTCGGATGATCACTTATTTATGGAAAGGAACGTACAGGTGAGGACCGTAGCAATCGAGGTAAGGTGGTGGATCAAGGTCCGTAGAATGATCTGTGAGATGACATCGAAAAGGTGACAAGCAATTTTTTCGCATTCAACCCGTGCCGAGCACTCGGGCAAAGACTGGACGGGATCAATGTAACTGATTCGATATGTGGAGGTGTCAACCGAGACTCACCCGTAGGATCAGATCGGCTACAGATAATTTCATGCGAAGGCGCAACAGACAGTCGGAACCCAAGAGATATCTCGAAAGGCACTTCCTGAAGTCTTGTCGCAATGCGGGTTTTGACGAAAGATCCGATGGCGATAGCATATCATCAAAGGAGAGGTTGATGTTCGTGGTTGGCGGACATTGGAGCATACCGAACACTTCTGGGAAGACTTCACTGTGGTTAAGAAGGTACAGCAAAAAGGGCCCAAGCAGATGGATGGGAGATCCTTCGGCTACGTATCGCATTGTCAGGTCTGGCAATTCACGATATGATTTTACTTACTCGTTTTAGCGGTGTCCAGAGTCGTCGCAAATTCGCGGAGAAAGGATTCCTTGGGACATCGCCATAGTTGCGCAGCTACAAACGTAGTATGGTGCTTAGCATCATACATGTAGTTTAAATCTGTTGGTTGACACGTCCTTGGCGTGTGTCGTCAGGTATACGGGTGACACGGATAGCGCAAATTTACCTACTCCTGAAGCCAGAGGAGAGTGCCTTGGTTATTGAAGGGTATAAGGCCGTATATACGATTTACGTCAGTGTACTTGATCTTTTGAGGCTGTGTCTGATTGAAGGCCAGGCGCGTGTTTTCGGAGAGTCTCTGACTGGAGAGACCGTTTGTCGAGACCGGTGTGGTCCATGAAGGCTCAGAAGAGACGTGGTGGACTACATGTATAGATCCATCGGAAAGGCAGACGAGCAACACGTCATTGGCAGAAACATAGTATACCCCTGAAACCGCCTGTAGAGGAGAGGAACCCACAGACACTCTCTGTGACGGTAGCGACAGAGTGCGACGGCCTGACCAGCCTAGATTACACAAGTGTAGTGGCGCTATAAACGAGACAAGCCCAGGCTTGCAAACGACGAGAATCCTCTGCAATAACTATCATTGATAATGATAGACGAGAGCGAGAAACTACATACGTTTCCTTTGCAGAAAATCCATGTTAGAGCTGACAAGCATCGCTTGTCGGCATCAAATACCTGTTCAGCATGAACCTGGAATTCATGTCTAATGCTAAAGACCGGTCCGAAGCCCGTCGTTGATGGAACTGATGTCAGGGTTTGGGTCACTGTGAGGAGATTGACACCACCATTCGCTGTTCCACACGCGAGACGGGCTTCGCCTGTAAAGTTTATAAGACCAATCAATTGCAGGCCTGAACTGAAATAAGAGATAGTCTCAACATTTTCCCTTCTCGACAAGGGACCACGGTGAAAAAGCAAGTTGGATGAGCCAGTCATCTGCAACCTTGATGTCATCAACGCAACGAACTGCTCCATTTTCAAACCTGAATATATAGACCAGGGGATATTAGGGACCTCCAGCATCAACCAACAGTTCATGATTGCAGGGTACCTGAGAAACATCAGCGTTCCCCCACGTGTGCCCACCGCGAGAAGAGAGGCATCCAGGTTGGGTGCAGGATCAATGCCGAAGTCCGTTTGGCGCGACCACGTAATGGCTGGATAGATGGGATGTAGGCAACAACTTTCCATATAGCAAATATCGACATACAGGTTGCTTGTGCCTGAACTGCTGGCCGATTCTCCGAAGGGCTCCGACTCAGAAGAGTCGTAACTTCTTGAATCTGAAAAACGGGCTTATTTAAAGGTTGTTTTGTGGCGCGAAGGTCGCACTGACTTGCGTCCATTTTCCTTGTATTCGGTTTTTGTCAGGTGCCCAGAGGGAAAGATCCATGTTGGAAGTAAGGACCGCAGCAATACAACTGAGGACGTTCAGATGAGATCGGCATGTCCTTCAGGTGATGATCACATACCCTGCATCGTCGGTCAGGTTGCTTGGTGATATCGCCACTGCTTGTAAACTTATATCGAGCGATCCAAAAGCTACTGCACTCCAATCTATGATGGTAATACCGACGACGAGCGCTGATCAGCGGCGGTCTATAAGTAACACGAAAGAAACAGACCTTGAGAAACCTCCTGCCAATTTTGGCTTTTCCTTTTGTCAAAGTCAATGATCGTCCTGAACCAGTCAGGAGACTTGTCATGTGAGATTGGTCGAGATTTCGGGGCTTTTATAGCGGCGGCATAGTTGGGTGTCTATGACGATAAAACGGATGTTACTGGTGTTCATTCAAAGATTCGAGGAGTGTATACCAGGATTGAAATTGAACCCTTGGTCATAATGAATACCTGGCCATCGTCAGACCATTGGAGGCAACCGGTTGCGGAGGGCGATGCCGGGAAATTCAAAGTCGTATAGATCGGGAACCGCAAAATGGCCTTGAGGTTTGTGTGTGCCATCCTAACACATGGGCCCCGCTAGATACTTACCTATTTCCCCTTTTTCTTTTTCTTTTTTCACACAGGGCAGCGCGAGAAGATCTAGCAACGTCGAATCGTTAGTCCTAAGACCCATGTGCCAACACCGAGTCAAATGTCATCGGATATTAAATAGACTATAATGTCTCCCAGCCGGCGGCCTCTGCTCCTTCGGGATAAAAGAAGGTATGAGAAAAAAGACATACATAGTACTTAGCGTGGTTAACGCGTGGGGCCCTCGAGCCCCCTGCCCAGAATGGAGTGCAAGAGGTGCAAATCACCTCGGTGGCGGAATGGTTGAGTTGGACGGTTTTCCAGCTCCGCGACTTCCCTAGTCACGATAAGGCGTGCGTGACGTGACACATCGTAGGACTCGACTTCAACTTGAAGATGTTGCTAGAACACTGACATACACGCCCACACTTGAAAAACAGTATCCGAACTGCTTGTATCATGACTGTCAGCTGGCGCATTGATTGACTTTCGTACCGTTGCTCACCAGAACACCAGGATCTTACCTTTTGCTATCTGCACATGACTAGGCATGATCTGCAGATTCTGGACACCATCGAGACGGCGGAGTACATGAAAGGGGAACTGTCGGATGATGGTTTGTTGCAATTTGCATGAGAGATGTCAAGGTCGCATGCTGACATTAGGAAATACTACATACAGAACTTGACATCCCGCCCCACATGGTGCCACCAAATCCTGATGACTCCGACAGTAAGTCGATTATCCACGCTCTGGCAACACTTATTTGACAGGAGGCCCAGTATTACCCTCGCAGGTTCACCCTTCGTACCCTTATGGTAATCCCACGAACATCAAACATCCGGCGGCAAGACCACGCCCTCCGTACGACCCTTCCTCCAGGGCGCTTTTCGAAGATATGGGTTACGCAGGGGGGGGAATAAATGGCGCGCTGCGATGGAAAGACCTTGCGCTCAACGCGTTATTGCCTATCGACGAGGAGAAAGAAGAGGCTAAACGCGCGATGCAAGCAAGGAAAATGGCTAGTGGAGCCTCGAATCATAACCCACAACCCCAACAGCAGCAGCATCCACCTCAAATGCCGCCAGATCAGACAATCGACGAAGACGACGAAGATGACGAGGATGAAAACAACGAGAACGATAACGAGGACGATGAAGACGACGACGAGGAGGATGAGAGTGAGGGCGATGAGGACTAGCTGTTAGAGATAATACGTTCGTTGTTTATTATAATCTCGCTGTAATTGTAGCCACGAGCGCATCGCCCACATCCTCTAACAGTAGATCCTTTGCGCCACCATCTTGGTCTACCGTCCATTCGTACGCCTCAAGAAGCAGCGTGTCAGTCAAAGGAACAAAATGCGAAGCCAGAACACGGATGATATTTGTGACTCTGGAAATTGCAATCCGAGTCGTTTCATCAATACGCTGGGAGATGGTTAACTTTTATAACCGGATATGTGTAAATGAATGTCCACGCACATCGTTTTGATTTGAATAGACAGCTTCCGCATCAAACCCTTCCTCCCCCTCTTGATCACTCTCTTTGACGTGTTTGCTGACCCATATGTAACCATTTAAACCAAGAATGAGGTCCACACCACAGGGCAACGTGATGAAATGGGACTTCAGCCGTCGCACCAGAATTGGAGGAATGGTGACAAGCTGACCGTTCCGCAACTGGTCGGCATCTGTCATTTCCTAAATATCATATATGAAACCATGCAACCCACCTTGCCGTATTTCAAAGAACGGGTGTGAAGCGACATTGCACCATCCGAGAAGAATGCCTGGACTTCCGCAACCAACAAATCACCCTCTTCAAAGAATGTCCTCATTTGCAGCTCGTCGCTTTCAAGTTTGCGCCGCTAGGCACAGTAGGTGTCAGTGCCGTTGATCAATGATTGCGATGAACACGTTACCTGCACACCTCCAGGTAAGTTGACCGAAGACAGCATTAATACAGCATCCTGTCTCGAGTTGGCGTCTACTTTCCATCGACGTGGTTGTACCTGCCGAAGACGGCCATCCAAGCGTTAAGTTTTGAGCCCCGTAAGAAGTCCTGATAAGCACCTCCGTTATTCGGCCAACTACAAGATCGCCGACTTCTGGATTGTATCTGGGTGTTTCCCTGAAGATGAGGCCTCGGAAACGAGGGGTACCGACAGTATACGCACCTTGTGCGAATTGCCCGGACCGTCACCAATTTGTTCACTCGTTCAATCGTACCTGCAACGGAGGCGATAACCTCTTCATCATCCACATACGTTCCATGACCTCTATATCCAAAAATTAGCGGCGTCTTCATGCAATTGTTGGAGCATACCTCATGTACGCCTGTGAGGACGTGAGCAATTCACCAGGGTACGTTAATTTGGATCCGCCAGCCTCGATCGGGTCCTGGTCGTCATCCAATTCCATCAGCTCATCCTCCGCGACATCGGGGTGATGTTGACGCGAGCCATTATACGTGTCGTCGACTGGTAAAGGAAAGGAGGTAAAAGTTATCATAACGGCCAGAGCATAAGTGTCCGTGATCTTTTTTCGGATGTTAAACGCATGGCCCTTGGGTTAGGGTTTGAGCGTTTAAATTTAGACGCAAAGCTTTTTCCACTTACAGCGCCTTCGGCACTCGAGTTTATGTAGACCAATCCTGTTAGCCTTGTAATGAGTTTTCCCACCAGCGCCCGAGTTGGATACATAGTAGTGAGGCAGATTGTGAGAAATGATCTGGACCTTTTTTTGCCTTCCTGAAGTTTTCCGACAAATTTCCAACCGATCACGGCCACTGAGTCTTTCTAACCAAGCCGGGTTTGTCGGAACCGCCCATTAGACTGCCATTCCATAAAATTGCGCTATCCTGTGTTCATCTAAGTACCATGGACGTTGCGAAGGTGCAAACGCGCCATTGCGGTTTACGAACACGATTTGCACTGATTTGCAGTCGAGTTTGTTTGAGGAGTACAGGGTCGCAACGTCGCCGTCGACGAGTGACCCGTACTCCCCAGGAACGGTACATCACAAATCTGATCACTGATGCAATGATGCTTGAAGCTTGATAGCTCATCTGTCTGATGCGCCGTTTGCTGGATGAGTCTGAATTGAGTCTGAACGACACATCCACACGTACCCTTCCAGACCCTTCCAGCAAAAGTGGTCACACGCGCATAACACACTATGAAACATTTAGCACACGGTCGTGGCATGGTTGGGATGATGCAGAAGGGGAAGGTGAAATGGAGACATTCTATGGCGTCTAGTGGTAGGATTATAAAACAGTCTATATAGCGATGATAGCGATGAGTTGATAATAAAATAAGATACAGCACGGGAAATACAATATATGCAGCGTGGTCGATAACATTAGTATCACCGAGCGACATGGTACTTTTACTAAGAGTAGCCAGTATGAGAACTTTGAGGGGGAACATAGAACTACGGATAGGCTCACCAGTGACTTCATGTACCAGTCCCTTCACTTGTAAGCGAGGAAGTAAGCCGATAGAGCCGGAAGATCGTTGGAGCCCGCGTCAGAATAGCCCTGTCTCCGGGAGCCGTTGAATTTCAAGACAATCACCGTGCCACACCACGCTTTCGGGGCAGCGCCAGACGTAATATGGTAGATTGCGCGGTTGAGGGGGGTTGACTTCTGTAATGCGGTGGGAGAGTACCATAAGTGCAGGGGAAACCGGAGGGGCTCGCCATTAAGGCCTTGTGTCAGAACAATACCCTCTGGCTGCCCGTCGGGGAAGTGGGACTGCACCAGGGGTATAGGGCACATGCCCTGAGAGGGTTTGTGGGACGGTCGACAGCTGATGGTGATAATCCGTGGACGTTCTAAGGAACGGTGAGTCAATGCCACGACAAAATGTTCAGTGTGGCTGACCTTCTTCAGGCGAGAAGAGGATGGCAGATATGGAGATATATTGTGGCTCAGCAGGCGGGGGTGTGGCAATCATATTCATGTTGTAGCCACCGCTCGAGGTCTGGGCAGGTATACACTCTTTACGGTGACGTTGCCAATCCTATAGAAAATCAGAGTAAGTCAGGAGTTAAGAGAGGGTTGTGGGTAGAAGTACGGACACTGTGGAGATGCTCGGGGCTGCAGTACCAAGCGCTTTGACAACGGCTACACCACATCGACGTAGGCCGGCAGCAGACGGTACAGGGATGGTTGATGGTCGGCATAGAATGCATCTTGCAGAAAGTAGATAGAGGCAAGGTATATAGAGACAGAGACGGATGCGGGGACAGATGCGGTGACCAAGTCGTAAAACCCGACGCGTTTTATGACTGCGCGGCGGCAAGGGCATCAGTCAACTCGTTGCGTTTGGTGAAAAAGGGTCGCGACCCAGTTCACGATGGCTCGCAATCGAGATCCTGAGGAGGAGTCAGGCACGCTCAATAGTGACGACTGTTTGTGGAAAAAAAATGGAAACAAATCGATAACAGAATCGGGATCACAACGCCAAGAATGCAATATTGAAGGGTTGCATTGAGAAAGAAGGGTTGCATCAAGGTGACCCGCGGACCATAGCAGACAAACGTCTGTAGGAGCTGTATGTCTTTGTATGCTGAGATTTTCTCGGGAAGAATTCTTAGTTCGTCTCCCCTGTTGAAATTTGCATAGACAGACGGAGAAGACAGCATAGCATGCTGTAGCTAGTATCCATGGCTTGAAGTTGGAATGAAATTTTTGGGACGAGGTGGCGCGTGCCATTGTTTCCTGGAGAACCACGTTTCATGACTAAGCCCGGCCGACCGGCGTCGCGTCGCTACCGACCGTTCCACACCGCGTCACGGTGTGACGCACACATCCACCTACACAACAAAATGTCGGACGACGAAATGAACATCGATGATAGTATGTTGGCCTGGATTTTCAGTGTTGGAAGCAGACAATGACTTTGAAATTTTAGTTGCAGCAGGAGGTGCTGTAAGGAGACGGGGCAGAGGCTTCCAAAGCACAGGTAAGTTTAAGTTGACTATCTCCCTGTGTAATCTACCTACCTCAGGTCTAGGAGGCAACGACGGACCTGTCGCCACGGACCAAACGTATGATCGCGTCGAGACATCACACATAAAGGATGCTGACACCAGAGCTGCGCGCTGTAAGCCATTTTAAGTTATTGTTTTGGATTACCATCTCAAAACATACCCCGCGCCGTGATGTTCAGCTGTCGAGGGCTGGATCGTTCTTGTCACCAATGTTCACGAAGAGGCGACGGAAGAGGACGTCACTGACAAATTCGCGGATTTCGGGGAGATCAAAAATCTTCACCTGAACCTTGACCGGCGCACAGGCTATGTGAAGGTGAGTTTTATCCCCCTTTACCTGTATCACAATCGTTCGTTGAGAATATCCCCAGGGATACGCTCTTGTCGAGTACGAGACAATGACGGATGCGCAAAAGGCGATTGACGGCGCGTCAGGAACTACATTACTGGAACAAGAGATACATTGCGATTACGCCTTTGTACGCCCCCCACCTTCCGGCCCTAAAAAAGGAAGAGGTCCTAGAGGCCGCAGCGCGAGTCCTGGTCGTCGAAGATAGTTACAGAATGTATATTCTTTGTGCCGCATCTGCTTTGAATTGTGCCCCTTCCTAATCATGATATTTAAAACATACACTGGTATACTTCCTACGTACCATAAGCATCGATCATTCTCATAGAACGAGCTTTTACGAGTCCAAGCAAAGCTATGGTGTCTTTAAGTCAACGGTACAGCTGTTGAGAGCTGAATTTGAACCTTACAAAATCTTTCACACGTTGTTTGCTCGTTCACCGTGACCTGCGCGTGTTCGCCACTACTCACTTCTGTTTAATTCTCATATTTCGCCTTTCCTTTTTCCCAACCTACCATGGCCAAAGTTTCACCAGTGCACTCTGACGACGAAAGTGCGAGTGACTCAGGCAACCGCGCCAGCAAGAAAACCAAGAACGTTGACGAGGAACCTATGGAGGTCGACGGCGAAGAAGGTGGTGAGGAGGGCAGCGGGGAGGAATCAGAATACGAGATAGAAGCTATCATGGACGCGAAACGAGGCTCTTTTCCCGAGGTACGCCATGATCCATCTGCACGCGAACCGCTCTGAAATCACGTCATTCATCCGATTTTTTCAAGGGAAGAATGGGCTATCTCGTCAAATGGAAAGGCTACGGGGATTCCGAAAACAGCTGGGTTGATGAAAAGGATGCAGGGTGCGCGAAATGCAACGCCAAAAAATACATCCAGCGGCTAAATTGCTTGCCTTGTCTAGAAATGCACAGAGTCTAATTGACGAATACTGGAAAAAACATGGCAAGAAGGCTGCTGCCAGAAAATCCATGGACGCGAAAACACCTAAGAAGCCACGTAAATCTGCTGCCTCAGAGGAAATCGCTGATACGTCAACCACCAAAAAACGAGGGAGAAAGTCTCTAACGGCTGCAGAGTCGCCTAGGGATGACTCAGAGGCCACGGAGGTTAGAGTCACGAAGAAGCTGAAGAAGAATGGGACTGCGAAGGATGAATCAGAAGAGCCTTCGCATCCCACAGAGGACGACCCGGTGCTCATTACGGACATGTCGAAGTACATGGCTATCCAAAGCTGGGAACACCTCGTCAAGACGATCGATACTATCGAACGCGAACCCGACAACACTCTTGCTGTTTACTTCGCCTTGTGAGTCTTCAGTCGTGTTATATCCTTCGTTCCATCCTGAATCCCTGCCAGGGAAAACGGCGAACGCGTCAAAGAAGATTCGAGGCTGTGCGCCAAACGCTTCCCTCAAAAGGTATGTCATCAGGTAGTGGACTCACGTCGTGTCTGCTTATACGTATCATAGTTGATCCTATTCTATGAGAGTAACCTCCGCTGGAAATCTGCTTCTGAGCACGGAGCGGATGAATCTTGAGATGTGGAATGTATCTTTAATTTGACTCTTGTTTTCTTCGCGGTTTATTTCCTTTCTATGTCGATCCTGTATCCAGTTAGGGGCACTCCCCTCTATTTCGGTCTAAGCTCGTTAATGTCATCCTTCCTATTGTTCGAGTCAACACTTGGCAGACCAACCGACTATCTGCCAGATTTACAGACTATACTTGCAAGTAAGTATCAGTTCGTCACAGTATATCGGCATCTGGAGACGAGTATGTATTAGAGCATACAATAGTATATCTCCCTCCTCCAATAGGATCCGACCCAATATAGTTCCGAGATCCCCAGGACCCTCAGAGTATTGAACCCTTTCCGCTCGAAACTGAATGCTTCATTCAGTAGTATGAGAACCGTTGCCTGATCTGAGGCAGTTGAATCCTGTGGTGTGAAAGCATCAGTCGGCTTTCCGATGGCCCTTGACTCCGCAGAGACCCAGGCGGCTTTCTCATGAGCACCCGTCGACCTCCGTCTCTCATGGGCCTCCACGCTGCCGAGAATGCCCATGTAGTTGTATAACGCAAAAATATACTCATATGTTCGAATTGGAGAATGGCCGATTTCCTCGGGTCTGACTCGGAAACGTCCAGTACCTCCACTGACAGGAGATCGACACGGAGGCTCGCAAAATGGACGACGTACAGCCCCTGGGCAAGTTTCCTTTCGGCGGCTGAGCCTGTGCCGGTCGTGAAGACCTCTCGCACTATGTCAAGTTCAAATTCGGGGAATAGAGCATACTAGGTGTAAGCCGAGTAAATGATTAAGAATCGCTTGAGAACTGCTTCGAGTCGTCCCAGTTTTGAGTACCACCCAGTATTCATATTCAACATCTCCAGCCTTTCGACAATAGCAACAGATTCTCGAGAAATCTCGAGATAATGCGCAGCAGTGGGATCCAGGGTTCAGGAACTCAGCCAAAATGCAGCCTCAAGAGGGCGACGAGAGGGCCACAAGCTCAACTGCCCATCCCCTGGTGACTGTATGTGACAAGCTTGGTCCATGGCTGAAAAAGATTGCTTACGAATATGAGTGCATACTTCCGAGATGACATTGGTCCGATTTTCGCCGTTCCGGTTTGGTCTTCGGTCTTCTTCGGTCCCAAAATAACCTCTTTCAACCCAGCTCATATCTGGACGGAGCCTTGAGAGGCCATGTGCCATTGTAGGACCCTTCCTCGTCCATGTGGCTCACCCTGAAACCATTAACCTTGGATCTGATCAGGATCGGAATCTCAGATTGTCCCCCCATCGCTTAGTGCAGGCGCTCGCCGCTGAGACGTTCGAAGTTTATATCAAGTGGACTAGTGAGTTAGACGCAGCGTCTCCTTCGATGGTGGCGTGGTCTCCTCGACAGATTCTATCAAAACGCCACATTGAACTGCGAATGATATAGTACCTTCCATTCAGGATACATCGGATGATGACTTCAAGCGCTAGCCACTGATCTCCGCTTTCTCCACTCTCATGAACACATTCAACCCATACATTTACGGGGTGTTGCGTCGAATTGTCAGATTTGAAGAGTTGAACACCTTGGAGATACTGACCATCCAACCGCATGGTTGCCAGTTCAATTCCCGAGCTGACGCGCAGTCGTCGGTCGACGACGTCGTGACATCGGACCACGCAACAGAGCAGATAATTCTCATGCAAACTGCATGATTGAACCTGGACACCGAGCACAAGGGTGATCATTTCGGGATACCACCGCCCCTTGTTGTAGCTTCAAGTTCGGTCTTTGTAGAACCCTAGCCATTCTTGCGGGGGCCGCTGGGAAGCCACCACCCTGACACCGCCATTATTTCATTGGGGGCGAGTACTTGGTCCGGATGGAATCAAAGGGGCGGGTGACAATTTCGGGCGCCAGGCGTTAGCACCAGCAAGAAAGAGGAAGCGTCGCGTCAGGGGCAAAACCCAAAGGGAATGTCATTATAGCTCAGATCCGGAGCCGACGGTCGGCGCGTTGTGATGATACCACACAGGTGTTGAAACGTCGCCTTTTCAGAGATGCCGGCTCATCTTACTTAAAAACACTGTCAATCGATAGTTGATCTTAAATAAATGCTTGGGCGAAACAATACCAACGCACAGATTCCATTAGGACGTGGGCCTGTGGAAAAAAATAGTGTACCCCAAGCGGCTCTTTGATACACACATAACGTAACGAGCACGGTCATAGAATGCGGCGTAAAGGGCTACAACGAGGAACGGATGGAATCGGGAGCGACAATAGAGAGTCTGTTTCCTGTAACGAAAAAGGGTGCAAAGGGTCAGAAGCGGGGCATTGAAAATTATTTGAAGGCGAGAACGGTTTCCATATCCAGAAGTAACGTTTAGGAAGTGAGGTAAGAAAACGGGACAAAGCCAGAAAGCCGAAGAGCAAACGAGAGCCCACTCCACAATCGAGATAAAACCTGAGTCCGGGAAAACGAGACAAAGAACAGCAGTAAAATCATTTCAGCAAATTCAAGGGGTCGTCCTTTCCATCATCCTCGTCGTGCTCTTCCATTCCCCAAGTTCCTAATCCCTCCCACAGCCTCCGCCCCTTCTTCCAATCATAAGCGCCCTTCCTTTTCCTAGCAGAACGGCGAGGAAGTTCTGGTGAGGGCGGCTCAGCCACAACCCAATCCTCATCACACCAGTGGTCCTTTAACAAAAGCTCGTCCTCTGCCTCATCCGCACACATCAGGACATCGCCCGCCTCTTGCTGGCCATCGCCGTCGTCCGAAAGCCTTTCCGCGGACGTGTTTAGCACAAGCGAGGCGGGGGGCCGTGCAAGAATGGTGTCGCTCCGCTCCCTACGCGCGTGTGTGGGACCTTGAACGATGGTACCGCTCCTCGTGCGCCTCGGTCCTCCGAAAGTAGCCACCGACGATGCCGGGACTGGGAAGTCCGACGCGCGTATGGTTCCACGCCGATCACGCCCTCCTTGTTTACCCTTTGCAGTGTCCACGGCTGTGTGCCTGGTTTTGGCGGGCGAAATCTGGGCTGGAGATTGCAAAGGCTGGCCCTCGCGCGGTCGGTCTAGTTCAAGGTCTAGGGAACGAGTACGTGAAACCGGGGGACGCGAAGTACCTGCGTATATGCGCCTTAGGGGTACATAGGAAGGAATATGTTCCGAACATACCGCCGCCTAATCCGAGATCAAGACTCTCGAATAGTTCCTGTAGAGCCTCCTGGTGCTCCCCGTCCCGTTGTGCCCTCCCGCCTTCAGATCCTGGAAGGCCATTGATAAGATCTGGGATTGGACAAGTATTTGGTGCTTTCACAAGTCCCAAAGCGTCTCCCTCGTCGCCAACTACTAGATAGTTGAGCGAAGTCATATCGACGTCCTTATCCCGACGAATATATGCGCTTTCCAGTGAGAGGGTCGGAGGCGAAATGAGGCTGTCGCTCATCCAGGGACCTAAAATATCTGGGTCAAGCGACAGTGGGGGGGTAGTGCGGGTAGTGCGTGTATGGCATGAGTATGGATACGAAGCACCAAAAGCCAGACGTCGATCGCCGTCTTCCTCGTCTATGGAGTCAGGCGATTCAGGAAAGGTCGCAATACCAGACTGCTGCGTCGTTTTCTTGAAAGGTGTGGATATCCTCAATGCATCGCCAAAGAATGTCTCGTCGTAGGTAGAGTTGTACGAAAGTTGTGATGGCGGTCGGTTGAAATCCACAGAGGTGCCACGGCTTGTGGCACCGACAAATTCAAAGATCGACGGAGAAAGTATTCGATTGTGGGGGGGATTTGCTTTCGTTGTCGTATCACAGGAACCAAACCAGGAGGCGGTGTATGGGCGCTGTGCTGTCGCGCTTGGAGCGGAAGGTCGGCGCGCCTTGATAAAATCATCTTGAAGGGACTGGTAGACCGGAGAGTTAGTCGTGCTTTGGGTTTGGGGCTGTAACTGTGTTCGATGCGAAGGCAAATTAGGATTGAAGTGCGTATCAGAAAGCGCGCGTTTCGAGTTCGTAGTGAGAGCCTTCAATGTGAGATAGTTCGGTGTGCCTTTTCTCTTGGGCGAGGAGTACGGGCTGGGCGGTCGGGAATTAAAAGGACTTGCGAGACGCGCCTCCTGTGTAGTTCCTCTCGACTTGGATCGACTGTTTCGCCGAAGAAACGCGGCGGCGTCATTGAAACTAGCACCAGTAAAACAGGACGTAGCTCCAGATTTCGAAGTTTTAGAGAACAGAGCAGCAGAGTTTTCTTTCAGGTTAGAAGAGCTCGTTCTATGTGATGATTTTTTGGTGCGGTTATTGTCCAGTGCCATAGAGCTGCGTGGTCGGCTCGATAAATCTGAGAAAGCTTGTGACGGTGCCATAGGGACAGGAGAGAATTTGTAGTCCGAAGGTAAGGCTCGACCTCTGGATGATTCAAGTTTGAATATCTGCGCCTCCGTAAGAATTGTTGGGTGCGGTGTTTGGAGTTCATATTGATAATTCGCTGGAAATCCGGCTTCCTGAATAGGCCTTTGTTCATCTAGTTTGACTTTCTTGAAAATTGCTCCAGTACGTTCGTCCGACACGCTAGCGGAGCCTATAGAGCCGATGCTGCCTGAGTGACGAGATCGTTTGAGCATCCTGCGTGCCATTTCAGAGTGAGTCAAATTCTCTTCAGAATCTGTGATAGATTGGAGAGGCGAGGAGCAGGATTTCGGTGCCAGCTTGTTTCTTCCCTTGTTCTTCCTGTGGGCATAAGTGATCTGTTTTCGCGCCATAGTCGCAGATGGAGGTCGAGTCTCAGTTTGACGCTCTCCACAAGAGCCGTGATGGCCCGGAAGGGCTTTGCTAAATATACGTCAATAGCACCGATCAGTATTCGGGCATATACGGTTTCCGCAAGTTGAGGCGAACTCCCTCCCTAAACCTGCCGCGCTTGAGTAAATTTCCCCTTTTAGGTTTCCCAGAACCAGCGGGAATTCGGGTAGTCTCATACCAAGAACGTCCACGCGTTTTGGTGTGAGGTGCTTATGTGAGCCTAGAATTCGGGATAATTTGCCAACTTACTGATGCGCCACTGATGACTCGGAAAGTATTGGAAGTAGTATACTACTGGATTGTTCTGTTTGAAAAGGGAATCTCCTGGACAACGATCCACTACTAGTATAGCAGACTATAGCCCTTCACCTTCACTCTGATTTATCCTGTCCAACACAACTTGCGCGGCTCTGCAGTGCAACTGGGCCTGCCAGCCAGAGTAGTACATTGCAGCTAACTTACTCTTAAACAGCATATCCGTTCTCTCAGACTCTAAACTTTGCATAGATTGCATCCAATTTTGGGGCGCTCCAAACTAGACTGCATCCTCTAGACGGATCTCGGACGTTTAAACCCGTTGTCCGTCGTGTCCTGCCATGATCAGGCCCGCTATTTCCATTTTCTAGTTCGGCCGGACTCCTCTGAAAAGATGTTTCGAACTGTTTTCAAGCAGAGCGACCGATGGGGCAGTCTCGTGGCAGATAGTTGTAGCTCTGTCCTCCTCGCAGTTGATCTCAAAGATGTCGCAACCTTCCTTTTGGCTTCCCAGGCTTGTAAGTTGTCAAGATGGGTATCATACGCCTTCACGCCAGGTCAGTGACTCATGAACGCCTTCACAGGGCTTTGGACTGAGCGGGAGCCTGGTTTTACATGATCAAGCAAGTAGTATCTTTTCGGCTAGGTCAAGCTGTGATGTTTGCCTTAACCCCATCGATGATTGGAGCCATACATGTGTGGAGCTGCGTGAGTACCATCGCATGGTTAAGTATTGGCAGCCTGAATGATACTTAAACGACGGCGAATCCAAGTCCTCAGGAATTCAGAGCGCTTATTTTTGGTGGTCGATAATAAGTTGAGCGCGAAACGTGAGTGGTGGCACCTTATGCACGTAGCAAGCCATACAGTGCACACACGCCGTGGCGTTGACTTAGCACACCGCCTCACCCGTACCCCTACGTTAAACCACCTGTACGTATGTACTGTGCGTCATAGGGGCCGTCCCCCTCTAGCACAATAATATTGATCCAAAAAAAAAAAAAAAAGTGCACACACGTAGTGTATAAAAATATCGTCGAGTCTAGCCGCCTCGGTCGTCGTCGTCGTCGTCGTCATCTTCCGAATCACCCAGCGGAATAAAGCGCCTTCCTTCTCTCTTAAATAATACAGTGATGAGTGACCAGTTGGATGCTGCACTACAAGACTCACAAAGGGTGATCGTCGTTCTCGAACCTTCGCTATGTTCTGCGTCGACGCAATTGTTCCGATGTGTAGTTCGCTTGGGGTCATGCTTTCAGGCCGATCTTGAGGTGTAGGTAGGATCAGCGGCAAATCCGAGGGTGTAGGAAACGGGACATGGGTTACGGGAACCATATTCCTGGGTGCAAGCGCGGCTTTCCTGGGCGGACGGGAAGCAGAGAAAGACGATGAGGAGGCCCGAGAGGTCTGAGTTGAATGCCCTCCAGGTCCCGGAGGAAGCATCATCGAGAGGTTATTAGCGTCCGACCGAGGGTTGAGAGGATGTAATGGCTTAAGAGTCAATGGAAGTCGGGATGAGACTGTGGGCGTGGAGAGTCTGTACATTTGTGATGGTGGAGGCTCCTTTTCATCGGCAGTCGGAGACAGATAGTTTACGTGCTTGCGATTGCGAGGAATGTAAGGTGTAGAGTTTAAAATCCCGGACGACGGGGTAGAGGGAACGGTAGGCACCAGAGATTCTGACAAGCGTGGTGTTGACCCAGATTGGAGGGTCGATAGCCCGTTCTCCGGTATATTGGTAGAATTGGGACGGGCGTCTAATCCAGCTTTCGAGTACGTGGAATGTACGCGAAGGTGGCGAGGAGGGCGTTGAACAGACGGTGTGATATCTTCCGAGAAGGCGGGCGAGGACAAGGTGACATTAGCGGGACTGGCTTTGCCAGGTCGGGCTCGGTATTCGGTCGTCAGGGTTGCTTTTCGTGTCCTTATATGCGGCTTGGGCGTTTGTCTCAGGGTCTCTTGACGTTCGAGCTCTTTATCGGTGTTTACGAGAGGCATGGGCCGTGGGTTAGGTATGGCTATCGTCTCAGATCGCGTTAATGATGAAGGAGTCACCGTGACGGATTGAGATATATAGACAGCTGTAGACGAATCAGCCAGAGTCATTTCCGTTCGACTAGGTTCCTTTTGAGTAGGTTGTGCGGAAAGATCATCTTCGGTTATGTTTAGCTCGATGTATGCCCTCGAAGATCCCACAGCCTTTGTATCCGTAGTAATTCGTGGTCTCTTGGTCAGTGGTGAGGGCAAGTCGTTAGCGTGAAAAGTAGAACTAGTGCGCTTGCTTCCGCGTTTGCGGTTATTAGCGTTTGACCTATCGCGAATTTTCTCAGGAGACTTGGGGGAGCACGTAGAGGACCCGCAGCACTTCGTGATGGTTTCAGTGAGACTGTTCCGAGCGGAATCTATATGGAAAGGTATAGTCTGAAGCAGAGGTAGAAGGGGGATTATAGCAGCAAGGACTGTTCCGTGCTGGTCCTGTAATGACTGAAGAGCCTGAGATTGCAACTGCAGCGTCTGTGAATGAGTCTGATTGAACTGACAGTCCAAAAGTCAGCCAGAAAGAGGATAGGAACAACGATGCGCACCAATTGGATAGCGTCTATGCGCTTGTTTAGCGCTTCTAAATGTGTGTTGAGATCCTTGGATAGTATTTCTAGCTGTTCCGCTTGAGCCGGGGTGCCGATAGATTTCTGAAGTTGCGTTTGGCTGCGATTTACTGGATTGCGACAAGTGAGTTCGCGCATATATAGATACATCCACGTCCAAGAGGGCATGTTAAACGTCTCAGAATAAGGAAACGAACCCAGATCTACTAGTTCTCCTGTCAATGTTTCGTGTTCACGTTGGAATAGAGTGTTGACCATCGATATCTCTTGTTTAGTCTCGTTCACCCCAGAGCACAGTTTGTCCACTCTATCAGAGAACGTATCGAGGTGAGCTTGGGTATCGTGCAGTAGTATCCTCATAGAAGTTCCGTTTTTGTCCAAAGGAGTGAGGGGTGGAATGGTAATCGTTGAATTAAGGGCGGGACTTAGCGTGTCCTTCCCAAGTAGATGGGCCCATAGCGCTGTAGAGGCTGGCATCCTTGCGGGAATTCCGTAGTTCCTTCTGGGTTCTCTAGACGAGTCGGTAGGCATAATAATGTATGGAGTTGCAAGTTATGTGTATGAAGTGCGAAGTTATATGCTTTTGCCTTCCTGAATGTCACTGACGATTCAAGATTGTACTTCCTTTGTATCTGTTTACGCCATCTGTCCGTCCATGGAATTCCGCGACAATGGGGAGACTGTGACAAATGTAAGCCTTAAGCTTATTAATAAGTCTACATCATATATCTCTTATGAACAGGTTGCACAAAACTCGGGATGGCCAAATCGAAAGATCGAAACTTATTGTAAGGCTACACCATCCTTCAAGTTGCAGATTTCTATCGCCTCTTGCCTGAATTATCGTAAATAGCTATCCTCCCTTCCCCACCATAAACACCGCCAGAGGGTGTTCATTCCTGAATCAGTTTCATACATGGTATGTGGCCTAACAAGATAGCACTAGATGTCCAAACTAACCTCGATCAGAGGATTGCCATGACACGCCATTCGAAACCCTCGAATGTGTGGACGCCAAAGTCATATGATGAGCTAGATTGCCTCGAACGCGACAAATTTCTTCAACATCCTGCAGACAGCCCTTACCAAGCACGAGGGTCGGTCGTCCGCGTCAGGACCCAACCTGGGGTGGTGATCAAATACTCGGGTGACTTGGCATAGGAAGTTCTATGCGCTCGTTACGCTCGCGAAAAACTTCAACTCCCTGTTCCACGTATCATTCACTACCCCGGAAATCCATATCGCCGCACTACCTGGAAGATGCCTCGCCCAGGCGATCCTGAGCCCCATATCAGCGTCTGGTATATCTGCATGGAGGAGGTTCCTGGCGTGTCGTTGGATAAAGTCGTTAATACGATGACGCCCCAAGAGCTCGATAACGTCGCGTCGCAGCTGAAACGCATCCTGGTCAGGATGGCGGAAGTCAGGCCTACCACACTCGGATCAATAACCGGCGATTCGTATCGTAACGAGTTCTAGCCACAGTGGAGGTTACCCCCTTCGCACGCTTTCTCCAGCGTATCGGCATTTATGGATTACTATCGCCAGCTTATAGGCCGATCCTGCCATCCACGAAATTTCGATTACGTGAATGCGCATATATTTGCTCACCTACCACTGAACGCGCCTATGCGCTTCGCCCATGGCGACCTTCTTCCAAAGAATATCATGGTTTCCGGCTCGATAGTGACTGCGATAATCGACTGGGCGACTGCTGGTTTCTATCCGGAATTTTGGGAATACGCCCGCATGCACGATCCTGCATTCTTGACCCCAGGTTGGAGTCGCCTACTCGCTCGCGTGTATCCGGGGCCTCGTAGAGAGCCGGAAATTGTCGCGCTCAGAGAATTGCTTGATTTCATGTCTCACAACATGTAATCCGCAAATTTCTGCTGTCACTTGGTCCCTTTCTCGCAGGCAATGTACGTATGTCACTACCAAAGGATCGTTGCTACGGTACAGTACTTACTCGAGTCTACACTTAATTTAACTGCACCTCGACACGCTCAGACTCACCCAGCGAGCTGACCCGATCATCGAATTTGACCGTGCGGGGTCGCTTACACTGTACTAGGTTTAAAGTTAAAGATCATCAGGTCTTATCAGCAGTTTATTATTACCCAGGCGAGTATGATATTTTGCAGTTCCCGAGTGCATCAAGAACGCAGGTGTATGATCGCTGCGCAGCCCCCGATCGCGATGGAGCAGGAGCAGCTGATACAGGCTTTCTGAACATATACAAGTTATGTGCCGCCGCCAGCGGACAGATTCTTATAACATCCAGGAACGCCTTCCAGCGCGTGTTGTTGGAAAGGATCATCAATTTTGACCGAGTGAGTTGGTTCCGGATGGTTCATAGTGCACTATGTTTGAATTCAATCGGATGATCAGGCCTTACTAGCACATAATCAATATCCATGCTTTCGGGTCAGGGTGTGATATTTCGCAGGTTCCCGAGTACACCAAGAACACGAGTGTATGATGAGCTCAAGCTTATCGCGATCTTGGGATCATCTGCCCGACACCCTCGTGTTGAGGATCCGAGCTCGATCTGTGTTGAGGGGCACATGCGCCACACTTGGTTCGAGCAGTCGTGGGTGGACCGTGGTGAACGAGATGAGCCCGCTAACGGTTAGATGAAGGGCTAGAAAATAACTCTTGCATTTGCGTTGTATGGGGAAGCTGAGAAAGGTGTTAGACCCTTGCTCTTCCACTTATACTAGAAGTAAAACTAAACATGTATATCGCTTGAGTGAGTGACGATCCTCTTTTATAAGCCATGCTATTCACTCCTCGAAGGATTTACCTTGGGGATTCACTTCTTTGAAACGAACAGACTAATGCAAAGTTGTATGGACAGAGCATCAGAATTGAACGCGTTTTGAAATACACGAAACGACACTTTGTACTTGTTTATACTTGTCCGTCTCCCCTTTCAACCTTGTTAACATCTTAACAAGGAGATCCTTTATGTCTTCAGCCTATCCTCGCCGCCAATCACCGTAGCGTCTAGCAAGCATAATGAAAGGGCATCAACTAGATAGTTCGATCAATCTTCACCACGATCTTCCCCGTGGCTCGTTTCGTCATCTGCCGGGCGTACCCTGCCAGAACGTCTTCGAAAGGAAAGACAGAGTCGATCGGGGGTTTGAGTGATCCTGACATCAAGCGGCATTGAGTCAGCGATCAAAGGTAAGGCATCCATAGGCGGCAGTCAGCTTACCTTCGGCGACTAGAGCCTGTGTGGTGTCCAACTTGGCCTTGGAGTATATATCAGCGACCACTCTGTAGATACAACGATGTCTTTAGTCGTGAAAGAATATTGGACCGAGCGTGAAGACACATACGTCCACTTCCTTGGGGTCCCACCAAGCCACCTTGGTGTGGTTATGGCCACGATAGTCTTAACAAATTTCCACAACTCTGACGCCGATGTATCCTTGGGAAACGCACCATTACTGACGAAGATCCCGTTAGGTGCAAGGTAGGCGGGGCTGTGAGTGTACAACGCTGAGTCGGCGATGCCTATGGCATCAAAGATTACATTGAATTTCGACGAGGGAGGGTTGGCGATAAGGTACTTGTGGACAGGCCCTCTCGTGTAGTCGATGAACTTGAAGAGAAGATAGTAAGTGAATATGGCAATGTGCTGTGGCGCTAATTGATCGAAAACGTACGTCGTCGGCGCCAAGTCCCCTTACGAACACCTCGTTCTTCCCGGACGCACTAGAGACCACGTTTGCGCCGAGAGCTTTCGCAATATGTATGGCAGCCGCACCCACACCAGAGCTTCCCCCGTATACGAAGACCGTTTGTCCGGCTTCGACTTGGGCAAGCTCCACTAGAGCGGTGTACGCCGTCAGGGACACCATACCCAGTCCTGCTGCTTCGAGAGGCGTGACGCTGGGTGGACGACGGACGAAGTGCGACATGGGGAGCCGGACATATTCAGACAAGGCGCCTTGCTTTGTGCTTTTGCATAGACCTGTTAGAAGAGGAGATGAACATGTTCGAAGGTACTATAGCCATTAAAGTATACCTAGTGTCATGAATCCATAGATCGGGTCACCGCTAGAGTACTCTGTATCGTTACCATCCACTATGACGCCTGACAGGTCCATCCCGGAGGGCACAGGGCGCCCTCTTAGAAAGTCAGGGAAAAAGCCCATGATCTTATAGCCGCTGAAGTAAAATTCACAAGTCAGCCTTCTACAATGTGCGCATCTAGAAGCACAGGACGAACGCAGGGTTCAGACCACAGGCTTGGACTTTGACAAGCACTTCGCCTGGTTGGAGAACAGCTGGCACGGGCCAGTCTGTGTAAAGTCGTAAAGACTCTGAAGGTGTACCGCGGCGTTCCTCTACCCATGCTAGTTGAGTGGCGGGGATGGAAGACATGATAGGTCTGATTTGCCGACACTGAAAAGGATGGGGAATTGAGGAATGCAGACGGAGCGAGTTCAGGAACTGTAGATATTTGATTAGGAACGAGGTTGAAGTGCCGACCTACTTGGGTACGGTTGTCTTAAGCTTGAAGCAGTGTGTCTGCGCCGGTCTGCGTCCTTAACGGTCATGCCAAGGCCACCATTCTGGCCGTGGTTGACGTTGAGTTGACGTGTCCAGATGTTATAGGTACGCCGGCAACTCGGTGGCTGTATTGAACATTGCCGCTGAGGATACGTCAGCTGTTCCAGAGGAATAGCGATAGAAATCGGCAAGGAGGTCTACGTATGTATGGGTAAGATAGATAGAGATAGATAGATTAACCCGCAGTGCGGCGTCAGCGGTCCCAAAAAGGAAACAAGCGGTCCAAGTACTTACACAGCACGTTGTACGCTACGGACACAAGTAAACCATAGCCGCTGTGAGATCTCACGGATTAGTTTACCTATGTGCTACTCAACAAAACTACGGCTGGCGTTAACTTGAATCGTATGTTATTTAAAACTGCATCTGGCGCATGTTTCTCTTCTCACCGGTCCCTCCTGGCAGCTCCTGGCCATGTTTTTGGTTAATCGGTTTTATTATGCATCTCAAGAAAGTTTTATGTACCGCACACGTATGACAACGAGTACCCGATCCCATGTTATCGAACCGAAGTTACAAATCTGTATAGTTCACACCAGTGACAAGTACATATAATAGTAACTTAGTAGCTGGCGTAGTGGGTAGGATAGGATGGATGGTTGCAATGGTTGGCTAAGATATGGGGCAAAAGTCTTAGGTATGGAAATCGGGATGCCCAACTGTTGCTGTCATGAAAAAGTGATGTAGCAGCAACACCTAGTGAATCATATAAGTACATGGTAATAGGAAGGAGATCGCAGTGTAGAGATACAAGGTAGATGGGCGGGGCAGGCATATAGGCATGGCATCGATATCATAATCACGGTGGGAGTTCAGGTTTCAGGGACTCTGTAGTTTGCACAGTCCACCCTTCGATCTCCTCTGTTGGGAGCTTTTGCCATTCCTCGTAGACCTAGAAAGCGAATTAGACGTGGAACGAAACGCCAATGGCGGGGACCGAGACGCACGCTATCCAGTTTATCCAGAAGTTCAGTCGCGTGTTGCTTCGCGTCGGTTGTCGCTGTAACGCTGTGCTCCAGCTGAGCTTGGAGATGCCTGTTCTCCTCCTCCATCTGTTGGACTAACTCAGCATGATTTTTGACGTGTAGCAATGGAGACACGTACTACTGCCAGGGCATCGCGTAGTCTTTTGACCTCAGACTCTAATATCGGAACGGTCCTTGCAGCTACAGCGACTCGGGGCTCCAGGTTCTCCTTCCATACATCCTTGCCAATCTCGCCCTTAACTTTTCGTTCCTTTGCTTCATTGACCACCCTGTGAAGAATATCTATGTTCTCTTGCACCGTGTAGTCCTTGAAGAGTTTCTCTAAATCATTCTAAGCGGTTTATGAGTAATATGAGGGACACGGAAAAGCAGACAACGTACATACAACGTTCTGGGATTCTATATACTCGGTTATACTGTCAAATGTTGCCGATGAGCCGTTCTTGTCCTCCTCAACGTAGAGGGGAAAACATTCCGCGAAATCTTCGAACCTGTGTAGCAAAAGCGCGTCAAAAAGCGTGTTTTTTCTTTCCTCTGCAGCAGTACGCACGTCCACTTATGCGCTGAGCGCTGGATCGCAAGTTGCAGAGCCGAACGGAAATGGGTCCATCGCCGGCTGCCCGACTGGTTATACATGGGTGGTAGAAAGCAACGTGGATCTAGTTACCGAGAAAGTCGCCGGATAGGGAGTGGCTGTGCGACTTTCGGCGCTGTTGCCGACAGCCACCATGGATCCCATACGTGACGAGGAGGCTGGGCTGCCTGCCGGCAGAGGGGCCAGACAGCGTAGCTCGATCCCGTCGTTTCTCTTTATAAGCTTCATGCTGTTTATGCTCACGAACCACAATGGCGACGAGTTTCTAGCACGACACCAATACCAGGATGCAATTCGGTCACTGACGTATCAACTATCGAATTATACGGCGTGGATGAATGGGACGAGTTTAAACTTCACTGTTGTGAGTAACTATATCATGGTCACTTGTGATCTGATAGAATACTCGCATACATTTAGCCCGATCAAGCCTCTACGTTGCCGCCACTATTGGACACCTTCAATATCAAAGGGAGTATCCTCGACCTGCATGAAGCATCTTACTACTCTAATATCACCGGGTTCATCCACGGCTCCTCGCACCTCTACAACATTACACCTTCGGCCCTGGTGGACAACAACACCGCGCCATGGAACTCTGCTGCCCAAGCCTACATGTCCGGCGCCAATGAGACTGAGATACCAGAGCGAATAGGTACCTGGAATTGGACGGCATCAGATAAACTGGCACTCAGCGTTGTGGAGAAGATTCCGACACATTTAAATGGAACGACAATATCGGACACGATTGCGCTTGTTCATGTATGTTTTTAATTGGTATTAAGAGAATTTGAAACTCAATTGCGAACAGGGAAGAATTGAGCTCACGGACGCCAATACGAACGAGGACCTACGTCTAGAATTTGAAGGGGTTCATTTCATTCTGAATGGTTCAATCTATGGGCTCGCTGAACCAACTGGGTGAGTACCGTCATCTCTGGAGATATATCTCTGCTGATGATTTTCCCATCTAAGGCGTCACATAGACATCAGGCTCCTCCCTTCGCTCGTTCCTGTATCTGTAAAGAATGAGACCGCACGGATTATCGAGCCCGAGCTCAACGCGCGCATCAACAAGCTGAAAAAACTCATTGATGCCGGCATCATTGACCAGGACGCCTCCAGCGGTACGCCCGCTTTCGTGAATCTCATGAACCTCAGCTGAATGATATTTCCAGAGGAGCCGCCGAAATCCACCTGCCCATTTACGTTTTACGCGCAGTTACACCCTGTCGCTGTCCCTGAACATCTCATGCAGGAACTGGAGGATGAGATTCAGAAACCGACGGGAATTTGGACAGTCGATCCCCCAAAGCTGTCCGTTACTGGATTGTTGATGAGCAAGGAGTGTGGACTCATGTTCGAGATTAACGACACGGAAGGATTGAGGTACCTGACGTGACTTTTGACTTTGAACATCTCTGAGTGAACTTTCCAGGTCGCGCACCTTCTTCCGCAAAGTGACAACATGTAGGTCGATTTTCTCATTGTATTTCCAAGTCGGATTAACACTGGCTTTGATTCTATCAGATGCAGGCACCGCTGGCCTTGTTTACCTGACCTTGTTGATTATTTTCTCCCGTCAAACAGAACGAAGCCGTACACCATCAGGCCTAGCCCGTGTATCGCGCTGGATGTTTCTGTCACAAGCTACCATAGATTCAGTTTCCTTCGCAGGACATATCACCTTCGCTATTCTTGCAGAGGGACGCCCTTCGCTCTCCCTCATCGCGCCTGCGTTTCTGGCATGCATATTATTTGTGTATCAAGCGGTAAATTTCCTCCGACGCAGCGTTATCTATGGGGCTGATTACAACCCCTCATTCTAGCAATTCTCAGTCCTTGTTCATCAAATCCAAATTCCAGAGGATGCGGTTCCCTCGCCGCCACCACCACCACCAGCTGCTGCTCCCACACCAGCTCCTACCTCACCCACACTATCTACCCCCTCTTCCAATCCAGGGACTACCTACCCGCCAGCACCTGCCCCAACCCCAGTCCCTGCTTCCCAAACGCCTTCACCGGCCCAGCCACCGGCAGTGCCTCCCACTCCGGCACCCGCCCCTGAATCCCTCTCATTCATAGCCTTCTTCTTTCACCACATCCGCACGGATCCTCAAGCGCGCCTATGTCTGTCCATCTATATTTTGTGCCGTGCGTGTCTGATGTCATTCGTTGGTTTGCTTCGCCAGGGATGACGCTGTTCATTTTCCTCACCTTTGTCGTCCGTGTCATCTTATCGCCGACACTGTCGATGGTGCTTGTGAGCGTCACGTACTCCTCCATATGGCTCCCGCAGATCATCCGGTCTACCCGGAGGGGCAGGAGTAGTGGGCTTGCGAAGGAGTATGTTGTCGGGACTACTCTGTGTCGGCTTTATCTTGCACTGTGTAAGCATGGCCTTTCCGTCTCCCGTTTTCAATTCGGCTCTAATGTTTTATGGCTTTGCAGACTTCCTGGCATGTCCCAAGAACGTGCTCGATGTCGAACCTCGACGTAAGTCCCATTCGTTATACTATGATGGGCTCAAGCTGATGAGAGCATATCTCCACAGGGTGGTCGTACCTGCTCGCAGCCTTCGTTTGCTTACAGGGCATGATACTTATCCTCCAGGAGATCCTCGGCCCCGCCTTCTTCCTCCCCAAGCGTGTAAGTCCAGCCCCACCTCCACATCCTCTCCGTTAACACCCTCTGTTTAGTATGCCGTGGCCAAATCCTACGACTACCACCCCCCGATGCCCCTCCCGGACTCCGAAGCCCCAGAGCAGTCTCTGGGAGATTGTGCCATCTGCATGGACGCCATCATCATTGACTCGCGCGCACGGGGCTTGTCAGAGACGGAGAAACACGGCGCGTGGGATGTGCAGGGAGGTGGTGAAGCGAGAGCCAGGCTGCTTAGTGCTGTGCAGATGGGTATAGAGGGAGCCGGTGCGAGGAAGGTGTATAGTTTGGCACCATGTCACCATTTGTTTGTGAGTACTTCTCCTGTGTCTTCCTGAGAAGTCAATTGTGCTGAAAGCGATGTTTGTGTTGATAGCATACAGACTGCTTGGAAAAGGTTGGTCATCCCTTTACGTTGTTTATAGCTATGTTGATCAATCTTTCAATGCGCAGTGGCTCGCAATCAAGGTGTGTTATCTTTATACTGTCATGCACCCTCCTCACGCGCATAAACATTCCAGAATATTTGTCCACAATGTCGTCGACCGCTACCACCACTTTAGCTCGATCGCCCTTCGGAATTCCCTCCTTCATCATTGCAATGGCTGTACTCTTCGGATGTATCATTATAATACTACGGACGCATAATAATGTTAATTATATCAGTAGTGCTTCAGGGCGGGCGCTACAAGGCCTTTTAGTCGTTCTCGCGCGTAATCGAGCTCTGAGGCAACGTCAAGGTTTTGCAAGGGTTTTGAGCGAGTAGGCGTAAAAATAGCGTACGACGCTGCCATTCGAGATGTGATGTCTCCACAGATACTCTAATGCTTGAGTCATTATGTCTATGGTAATTTGTAAAATACAATTGATGCAAATTGGTATAGATAATAGCAATGTCCTTCAAACAGGGCGCCTACCAGAAAGCACACCAACCAGAGAAACATTGACAAAGGTTTTCAAACGCGGTGGCTTGTTCAATCAATCGATCGACCTGTACTTCCACGCTGAGTGCTACATCAGGGTTGAAATCACGACCTGGAAAGATGATCAAGCTTCTGCCTGGACAAAAAGGGAGCCGTTTAGTTGCTTACCAGTCAGTTTGTGCTGAACGCGGTTATACACAAATAAGGCACGCTCATTGCGAACTTCCTGTGCTCCTGGCTGCTCTTCCGCTTCTACAAGTTGCAAACAGATGAATTATGAGTCAGAAATATGAGTGTGCAAACATGCCATTGAAGATATCATTCTCATCAGCCTTCAGTTTGCGCGTAGGGGCTTGGGGATGGGCAGCTGCTCGTGTTAGGTCAGCCGAACGGTCGGCATCCGTCTCTGTGTCTGGATAGATGATTTAGCTTATCGAAGTCGTAACGGGTTCGCGGTTATTGATACCTTCGACTCTCCTGACGTCAACCTCTGTCTGCATGAGCCTCCAATTGATCAACGGATCATAGACGAAAGCCTCCAGCACTGCCATCAACGACTCCTTGTTGTCTCGTAGAACTTGCATTGTGATTTCGCAGGTCTTCCTAAAGCTGCCCTCAATACCACTGACCTACAAAGCATCATCAGATATCAGATTCGTTACTGGTTGGATGAGAGCACATACCTCCATAGCATGTGTAAGCATCCTCGTCAGCCGGAATGGAACCTTTTCAGGGAACTTTTCACGATGCATCGCAACCTCGAAGCAGTCACCGAAGTCAATATGAACAACTTTTCCAGTACTGCGTTCGAGGAGCAGATTGGACGGATGACGATCTCCGAGACCAAGGATGTGCCCGACCATACTGTTCACGGCGAGAGATCGAGTGTACGTCGCTCGGCGTTCCAGCCAATGTTCAGAGTTGACGCTCTTCAGCCACAGCACTCTGTAAAGATCTTGACCAGTTGTATTTTCCAGCGCGTACTCGAAGACTTCGATTTTCTGTAGCAAAGTCAGGTTTTCGTAGTCTGGCGCCATCTGTACCAAAGGTCAGTTGAAAAAATGTTCAACACAGCAGGTTTGAAGCATCAGACCTGCAGCATCAAGCGGTACTCGATATTCAAAAGGACTTTTCTGGAGTCACGATAGTCGCGGATGAGGACGTGTAGGGTATCGCTGCCCTGTACCCAGCCAAGTAGACCGGCGTTGGGAGCCAAAGGGATGACGGGGTACCGTTGTATATGTAGGCGGCGCTTAAAGCTGTCGGTATCAACCGACAGAAGGGTGTTGACAAGACTGAAGAGCTGCATAACTCGTTCATCTTGACGAAGATCCTCGTGACCTTGATAACGTGTGAGTAAGCTGTGGGTTGCAGAGTACATCCCAACTCATACCTTTCAGCACATATTGATAATCTCTACCATCACTACCTTTGAGGGACAGACGACGCGGGCGTTGTTTGGATGCGATGACAGTGAGTTTGGTGGCGAAGCTGGATATCTTGATGATAGGCCGTCCACTTTGATATGTTCCTGGACACGGTAAGCAAGACGAAACTCTGCGCGAGAGATATTTGCAGCTTACCTGGGACTGCAAGGTCGAGACTCCGAGCTTTCAGTAAGCTAGGCGAGACGTATTGCAGGTCGAGCGTCGTCAATTGCGGTAATTGCTTCTCGACCTTTTTGAAGACCTGGATCACCGCCTTCAGTAGTTGACCACTTCGTTGGGAGCAGACTGCTTACATTATAGTAGATGTCCCAGGCTTTGTCTAATTCGCTGGTGTCGCCGTGGGTACGCCATCGGCGGGTTGCTTCGCGAGCCTCGTGTAGCTCTCTCCCAAAGACTTGAGCAAAGGACGTTTCGCGTGCCGTTGTTGGGCCCTGGTTATTCGTTCAGGAATTCATAAACTCCCTAGGTGATGTCTTTCAATTAAGTGGGACTTACGGCTTCGAGCATGTCGTGCAGGGGCTCCAAAGCTGCAATCATGCCATCTGGGTTTTTCTCAGTGAAGAAATGACGAGATGCCTCTTCGAGACCTTCGTGCCAGAGCTCGTGCCACAGTATTGCGATACGAATGAGCTCGCGACTGACAACGAGAGCCTGCAAGGCAAATCAGTAGTTGATTTTATCATGTGGGACCAGGCTAGTACCTGAGAGACTATCATAGGGCTGTGTTCTCGCATTCGCTCCATGATTGCAAGTGCTGCGTTGCGACGTGAAGCACTCGAAGATTTGGATGCGACGGTCAGAGGATAAATGAGGGCTTGAGGATGATGCTTTCCAACATCAGCGAGAAGGTTGTTAATATTCCGCCGAATGTTAGCATGGGGTGTTTGTATCCGTGCAATGATCTAACAACAATCATTAGCTTTGTAAAGCCACATAGTATTGAATTTTTGACCTGGGGTATCACAACAAGCCAGGTATCGACTTCAACAGTGGTAAATCCATTGCCCATCGCATGGCTGACGTCGTCGATGGATCCGAATTTGAACCATAACGTGAGCAGACGGAGCGTATCTTGCAACGCCTCCTCGTTTCGGAGCGATATTGATCGGAAGAAACCTGTAAGGATATTTATTAGACATCATCACTCGAGTACCAGTCACATACCATCTACGGCTTGCACGATATGGGCAACAAGTCCGCCGCCAGGTCCATCAATAGCGCGATTTGCATTTTGATTTTCCATGTAGCTGATAACCTCGAAATTTGCCAGAGCCCATGTATGCCATGCCTTATACCAGGCAGGGTCGTAGTGTGTCGCAAGATAGTAAGAATGCAGGATATCCTCGACGTTTCGCTACAAAAGTTTTATTGAGAAACGGGGAATCATCAAACTTATTAAGGGAAACACTCACTCCCCCCCAGTCATCAGCGAGCTCGACCTGCCATTCTCCTGTCTTGAAGTAACAGCGGGCGAGCAGTTTCGACAGCTCAGTAAGCTTCTGCTTTGGTACACCAGCGTGCACTGGGCTCTCGCCAGCTTCGGCTTGTAGATCTCTAGACAGACTTGTAGAAAACTGGCGAAGGAACCTAAGACTCTCCTCTCTGGCTCCATTTGCCCACATGAACTTTAATTGAGCATATACCACGTTGGGAGGTGCCTTGGTGTGTTGTCCTTGATTATGATGACGTTGATTCTGAGGGCGCTAGTCAGTGAACATCGAAAGGGCAGTACGATGGTTAATCACCCGTTCAGGCGATAGCAGTGAATTAATTGTCTTTTCAGCCAACGCCATACGATCGGACTTGCGGCACAGGTTTGCGAACTTGATCCACATTACGGGATCAGTCTCTGGTTCAAGAACCAGTGTTCTAACTTGAAGAATACGTTGCCAGACTTCAACATCTGGCTGGCAGCCCCGTAATCTATCAAAGCATTACGATATGACGAACTGTCGTTTGAAATGCACTGACCGCTTCATCCACGTTTTTCTCATGGTCTGTTGACGCTCAGGTTGGTCAGCGTATTGTTTGTATAGTATGATTTCTTCCAATTCCGAGAGCATTTGGGCGCGGACCATGACACTAGATGGGTATGATCAGAACCGACGATAACCTACCGGGCAGGGCAATACTCACTTGTACGATCGGCCATAACCCTCCCCGACAAAGGAGCTCAACTCGGGATCCAACAGGTCACGAGCCTTCGCAATTTGAACCAAAGCTTTCGGGAACTGGTTCTGGTGGACCGAAAGGATGGCTCGATAGAACGCCCGGTCGGGAGAATCTGCTTTCATAGTGGTAATGTAGTCGTCCATCAGGTCCCATTCGTGTAGCGACCATGCAGCAGCAGCAGCCATCGGGGCAATTTCTCGTCTGAACTCGTGATTGGCACTCGACCACGTTTGTTCCACCTGATGAGCTAACTGATCCCATTCACCAAGGGCATGCAGGCATTTCATGCGACCAATCTGAACATCTTGATCATTAGCATCTGTCTCGGCCTTCCGTTCATAAGCCACCAAAGCCTCTTGCCAACGTCCAAGGCGCTCGTACCACTCCTCATGCTTGGTAACATCATACTGTTCGCGTGCCGTCAAGAGCGTTCCCCATGCTGCGTCATGCTGCTGGAGTCGCGTATTAATCGAGATCAGAGATTCAATGACAGCTGGCGAAGACTCAGAGAAGAACTCGAGTTCCTTGTAGTGTAAGGCTTTGGCGTACGCCATGTACTTCATGGCATATTCGCCGAGAGTCCTGTGTTCGATTGGGAGAGGTTTTTCCTCGTGTTCCATGAACTCAGCAAGATTGAGTAAGCGATGAATGAGCTCAGACGGTGCAGTCGTCGAGGTAATTGCAAACTCAATCGATCGAACGAGATCTTCCTACAATGTAGATGCATCAACACAAAGAACAACAAGAAGTGAGGAAATCGAACCTGATATTGATCATAGAGATCCGTCCAGCATGATAGGAAAGCCGCATTGAATAACTCCTTGGCCAGTGGAGGGTGGATATCTACCAGACTCATACACGCGCGAAGGGCATGTGATGGTGATTCCTTCATGAACTCAACACTAAGGCGATGCATCCATTCGATCCAATCTTCGCGGGTGGTCACTTGAGATGTATCCCATGCCTGTTTGAGATGCTGCTGATTCACGGCCAATTTAGTTGCCTCAGCGGGCGCCGAGTATTCGGGTGCCTTGTTGCTTTCGCTCTGGCTATTAGGACGATGAGTAACTGACGGAAGCTAGATCACATAGGAAAGGCACGAACAGAATATCTAGTACGCCTAGTTCTTGTGGCAAACGTTCACCATTCAGCAGCTTGGAGATCAAATTCTCGTACTTCGGATGAGTGATACGGACCCGAAGGACACACTGTTCGTGGGCGTGAGTGTTCTACTTCAGGACAACAGCTGTATTAATGTGTACCTTGTTGATAGTCGGGACAAATATCGCAAAGTCGGAGCCCAGTTGGATCACAAGGGAGCAGAGCGTGTCCATCACGGTCACTCGCAGTTCGTTGGTAGATGTCTCCAACACCCGGACGAGAGGGTGAATGATCCGAGAGGCGTGGTCAGAGAAGTTGATCCTCTTAGACAAGCCTTCAATGGTCTGAATAGCCTTCTTTCGAAGAGGCGTGGTTCCAGGGCCTTCCGGCCTCTCGTATGACTTCACGATGATCGGAATGACGAGGTGGAGATACTCTTCAATGTTAGTACCAAAGGTCAGAAAGGCATCAAAGATCTTGATTTGAGTATTCATCCTCTTGTCGTTCAGCTCCCCCTCAAAGACCTTGAGAATCAGAGGCAGGATTGTGGGTAAGAACGGCTTGAATTCAGCGTCAAGAGCTTTCCCCAGGGCTTCGATCAGGGCCACGATTGGCAACTGAAGGGTGGAGTTTTCCCAAAGCTCGGTCACCAGGCTGAAAATATCCGGCATGAAATTTCGGACGTGTTGCTTGACGATGCCGACGAGAATCGCGAGCTGTTCCAAATAGAAGCCGAGTCGTGCAGTGGGACCACGAGTGACAGCCGCAAATGCAGGAATGATCTGAGATCTCGCTGTAAGTTGACAGTCTAATGGTCATCGGAAAAAGTATTACCTGTGGAAGGAATGTGACGCATTTGAGCCCTTGAGTCTTGAAGATTGACATGATTGCCTCAATAACTGTGGGATGATGAGTATTGAGTGACTGGTCCTTCAAAATCGCCAGGAGCGCTGTGATAACGACAGTCTGGAAGTAGTCATCGGATGCGGCAGGACCAGTACTTTGATTGATTGGTACTTGGTTGACTGCAGTCAGTGCAGTTTCGCTGGCTTCTCCCTCTGGCCTGATCTGTTTCATAGTTAGACTAAGGGTCCTCATTGTACGCAGACCATGACATACCTTGCGCCGGTACGGGTCCAGAGCACCCATGATACCCAGTACTTTAACAACTTCGCGGCGAACGGGTTGATTAACTTCCGTCCTCAGTATCCTCCCAAGGAGCTCCAGAAGTTGAGGATGGTCTGCCAGAGGAGCGATAACGTATCCCGTACTGGAACAGACTTGTCCAAGGGTATGGAGCGCGGCGTCTCGTTTGATGAGAGAAGGGTCAGATAGTCGTGATATGATGACCTGCATAAGTTCAGGGACGTGAGGCAATGCATCCTCTCCGCCGACACATGTCAGCTCCCCAAGGCACATGAGGACGTTGGCTGCAACAGTAGGGTTAGGGTCGTTCGCCTTCTGCAGTAACACTCGGAGCATCGGAAGAGCATAAGGCTTGATGAGGCGTTGCGTCGCGCTCACTAAGAGTGTCAGCAGTCGTGTGCATTCCTCTCGATTACGCCTGGTGCATGCGTTAGATGGCGAAGTAGCTGCAGAGGTAGGGAAACGTACAGGACGGTCGAGTACTCGAGCTCAGTTAGGAGCTGGATGAGTGCTTTGCGAAGCGATGGCATAACATAAGCCGGATTGTGTTTGGCCAGGCGACCGATCAATCCTACAGCCGTGACCCGATTCTCGAAAACTTCATCGTTGAGCGCGATGAACAAAGAGCGAACGTTTTCGGCCTGGGCTAGATGCTTGTCAAATCGCTCATGGAGTGACGAGAGAACGGTGTGCCTGATGGTGTGATCTGATAGGTTTTGTCAATTGTCAATATATGCTGTAAGTCGAGGAGAAAGACCAGGGGCCTACCAGGATCGGCGATGCCCACTGTTAAAAGCTTGTCGAGTACATCGCTGATGACCTCGATGGCATGACTACTCGCTTGATAGCAAATAGGATCGCGAACGAAGAGCCGACAGCAAGTGAGAGCCGCCGCGCGTCGGATTTCCGGACTGTCGTCCTCAAGGTAAGGAAGTGCGCAATTGCGTACAAATTCGTTCAAGACGTGTCCTAAGAAGCTCATTGAATAAACAGCGCAATTATGAGCACCAGGTTCATACCACTGAAGTCGAATGATCCCAAGGTGGACAGCGCTAGCGTGATAAGTTCAGTGCTCTTTTCGTGTACCGTCACCTAAGAATAATGTGTCAAATTCACAAATCCAGGAAACAACTTCAGGAAACAACGGAAGAACACGAACTTGTGTGGCGTTTAGATCACGGGTCATCGCGGTCATTTCGGTACGTCCAAGAGTGGGGGCCCCTAACGCTTTATATGGCTGGCCACTCAGAATAACAGACAGCAAGTCCAAAAGGCGGTCTGAAAAGAATTTATATCTGCAGGATAACATTACTAAGAAAGGAGATACCTTGGATGGTTTTCAAGAGGGGAGGGATGCATCGCGCGATTGCGACAAGCGCTTGGCGTAATGATTCGCTCAATCCGCAAGCCAGCATGAGGTCGAGCTGATCGTGAAGCAACTTCGTGAGATTAGGACCGACTGCGGCTGCAAGCATGCCAATGCACTGGAACAAAGGCTCCTCTGAAGGCGCGTTCTTCTTCCTGTGGCGAACATGAGATCAGGTAGCAGAAACTACTAGACGGCGTACCCTCGGGCTTGTAAGCCCTGCTTGATATGCGTCATGATGGAGTCAAGGAATGGCTTCATGTCACTACCAACAGCCGTAGCCGTGTGTCCAATGGCGATGAAAGCTGGTATAAATACAGATGAGGTACCTTTAAAATATATTTTAACGGTGGTCTCACCGAAGGCTCGTTCATTTGGTTTCTCCAACTGCGTCAAGAGATGGGCCATGGCCTTGTGTAAGAAGTGCTCGGTAAATGTTTGGGTGTCGTAAGCAGCGAGCGAAGGAATCATGGTAATGACCATCTTGCGAACGAGCAGGTCTCGATGAGATTTAAATCTCAGGATTTGATCTGCCGTGTCCAAGAATGTCTCGCGCATGAACTGAGCAAAGATGAGGACTCTGAAGTCGATATAGCGCAAACAGTTAACGCACCATGCCCGCGTGAAGCAACAGTTCACGGTATGTGAGCAACGACCCATGAATTATTTCTGGCTGTGATTGCTTGAGACCCATCTGTGCATCCTGAAGAATCTTGAACAAGTAGGGACTGCGTGTCTGACGCTCCCTCTGTGTTACGATCTCCAAACAGGCAGCAAGCAACTCGGCGGCTCCCTCCCTGACTATCAGGCGCTGGTCGCGTAAAGGCACGAGGATGTTGTCAAAGACAACGGCAATGTGGGAATGGAAGTACGTCGGGCTGTTCCGCGCAAGCTCTTTCAGGATCAGCACACCGGCGTATCGTGGAGACTCCTGCTTGTCTGGTTGCATCATCTCTATCGCAGCCGGCACCTCCTTGTCCATAAATCTCTCCCCAAACGCAGCTCCTCCAATTTCTGCAATCTGTCCAAGCGTCTTCGACGCGGCAAGCATGAGATTGACATCGTGGTTTGGGAGAAGATGTTTGACGTAGTTCCAGAACCGGAAGAGGTTGCGTTTGGAATCAATGTTTTCCTCTCCCTCAACGTCAAGTAATTGGCCTGGGTCACAAATGAGATTTGTTATAACGAAATCAAATGCAAAAGGCCTTACTGATAGCCACAAGACCGCCAAATGCTTCCGCGCTGTTCTGGCTGTGTGTCAGTTCAAATAACCTGCGGTTAATGTTATCATCCCATAGTTTCCCAGCAGCATCGGAGGACATTTCTGCGACAGCCGTTGACAGCTGAATGATGTGTTAGGTCGCGTTAATGCATGACATAAAGACGATGTACATAGCGTCGCAGGTCCATAGCAGCTGCAAGGCGGGTATCGGCATTTTTGCTCTTGAGGTTCTGAAATATGTTCTCCGTTTGAGATGCCTGGACGCTAGACGCCATAATCTTGCTGAGGATTTGGTCGGCGTACTTGGCTTCCCCAGCAGCCCAATCGCGATGCAATTTAGGCCAAGTTTGGGGCCAACGTCGTCAGACTGCGTTGTATATGTTTGGTTTAGAAGCCCTTGGCTTCACACCTAGATCAAAAGTTCTCGCCATCAACAACCTTCACAATGATATACCCCGCAGTCATTACTAGTCAGTAGCTAAGTACCCATATGGCGTTAGATATGCCTGTTCTTGGCCTGCTCCTCGGCTTCTGAATATGATGCAGCCACATTGCTGTGTTTGAGCCCGCAGCATGCATTATTTAAATAAGATCAAAGGATATCTCTCGTTTCTTACTAGACCAGTCTTGCAAGCAAACCATGATTCTCAACAGAGAAGCAGAATCCAGGGAATTACAAAAGGTATGTTAATCCATGCTGATCTGCCGCTCGAGCTCAATCTCTTCCTCAGGCGAAGCACGTTGAACCGCCGCCATACAGCAAGACCCCATCCGGACATGAACATCGTTCACTTTCTCGTCGAGCTGCCAATGTATCAAGCTCCTCAAATAAACCAGATCTTCTACCACATCCACAACCCTCACCCCGGCCGTCTGTGAATCAGGTGCACCTCCAAGAACGATCGGACCCAATATCGGGTGAGTTCAGGACTTACCCCCTATTCGACTTCTCCGTACACAGCGTCTGACATAGTGCTACCGAAGGAACATTTTACATCGACCCCACGATACCCTCACTAGGTTTCGATGCGAAGGGCGATAAGGCACAGAAGAAAAATTCTCCACATGCCTCGTTCCGCACACGACAGGGCCCCATCTCCCTGGATTTGGGAACCACAGGGGATGGAACTCCCAAGGCGAATGTGCTAGTTTCATCCCGCTCTGGCAACATCAGCGTTAAACTGGTAATTTGAATCTCTAATCAATCCTTTCTCATATTCCCTGTTTCTCATTTGTCTCCTCGAGCTGCCAAATTCTCCTCTGCGCCCGCGTCTAGGTCTCGAAGTTTTCTCCCGAGGAGGTGAGCTGGAAATGACTACTTCGTTACCTGTCCTCGCTGACGCAAGTCGTGGTCCAGGCAACATCATGTTATTTGTACCTAAAACTTTCTCTGGCGCCATTCAACTCAACACCCGCAAAGGAAGCCTACAGTTTCTTCCCGCCTTATCATCCACTATGAAGGTGTTGAAAGAGTCGGATACGGAGGCCCTCGTGCTGGTGGGGGGCCAGTCGGATACGGCGACGCGGGATATGGATTTCTGTCAGCTGAATACGTGGCACGGTAAACTCATCGTGGGTCTAAGCGATGTGGACAAGTATGATACCAAGGCCGGATTTTGGAGGAAGCTATTTGGAGGGGCCGCTTAGGTGGTCTGCAACTTCTCTTAGTGTGCTCACCTATAATCGTGTACTAATCCTGCTCACTAATGTTTCTGTACATATGACTTTCTCTTTCCTCTTAGTATATCATATTCCTTATATGCTGACAACATAAGTCCTGAGCTGTTGCAATGCACCTCTGCCCTGACTCTGCGTCCAACCGAAATACATATTAAGTAGGTTCTGAAGGATTTGGTAAGGGTACTTACACACCGACCAAGTTTATAATTGGAATCGGTCATTCGACGTAGCTTCCTCGACCTCTATACAACAAGTCCAGCAATCAGGGTTCCAGGGCGCCTTGTCGGCATACCAACCCTCAGGGCAGTAGGCGACATGAGGGCTAGGGAAACAGAACTGGTGGTCGCAGATTTTGTTGATAAGATGAGCTTCGAAGCGGGAGGCGCGGGGCGCAGCCTCGACGGCGCAGGCTGCGACAAGTGCAGCGACAAACTTGAAGGCCGTGATGGTAAATTTCATCTACAGGGTAGAGAGGATTCGATGTCAGAATGGATTGGGCACAGACGTCAGACAAGGTGATGCACACACGTTGATATTACGCAAGTTGTTTCACGAAAAAAATAGCAGTGAACGAGTGGTCAGAGAGTCTAGAAAGAAGGAGGGAAGAGTGCGTGAGACTCAGAGCTTGACTGGTATGTCGGTTGAAGACCTACATTCACTTGGGTAAAGTGTTCCGAGGGTTTCAAGCGCATAGCGTCGAGCTCTTATAGTCCTCCTTGACACAAGCCGCGGAGTATCATCTGGTAAGGACAGGTGGCAGAGGTCGAAAGTGAGCAACCGAACAAAATATCGTAAAACCCAGAACTTGAGATGTCACAGCGCCACATTAACTAGAAGCCCTTGCTTCTGTTCGGGGGGTTGATATGAATACTTCCAGCGCAGTACCGCCAACGCGTCAGCTAGCTCGTCATAAAAACTATCAAAATGCCACTTACGGCACATCAACAGACACAGGAACTTAAGCATTGTACTTCAGCAGAGAAACTTGCGAAACTGTTCCACACCGTTTATCAGCATGTCACCAAATGACAGCGTGCATGGACCAACTCGGGGAAGGTAATTAGCGTCTACAATGGAAGACCTGCACATGCTCCTCAGGACAGGGGCCTGTGAAAAATACCTCTCGCGAGCGTAGCATCACAAGTACATGTTCATCTATGCTTAAGCGATTCCCATCTACGCAAGGATAGACTGGGGGACAGGAGTGGAGCAAGTCGGCGAAAGGCCTTCTGTGAGTAGAAAGGGTCGATGGATAGAACCGAGGCCCTCGTACGGAGGTTAGGTCGTTAGGGTTAATGAAAGAGCCTCTAGGTCTCGTGAATAGCCAAACGTTGAAGTTCGGAACTGCTAGGAGACTTAGACGTTCATCACGAAATTGAGGGTACTCTGACAAGTCCTTAGATTGTCATACAAGGCAAAAAATGGGTGAAATATCTACAATT